>VNJQ01002969.1:0-37032 GCA_008042515.1 Drosophila truncata | reverse complement strand
GCTATCTGAATGAAACTTTGCAGTTAGTCTTCTATATACTCTCACTCGTAAATATGTCGGAACGGGCCGGATCAGACAACTATATCATATAGCTGCCATAGGAACGATCGGTAAAACTTTCGAAAAAAAATTATAACTTTGTCAGTTTTCAACAAAACTCCACCAAATTTGATATTTGGCCATTAATTATTAATTTAGAATTTCGTTTTTAATTTCATGAAAATCGGACGACTATATCCTATAGCTCTCATAGGAACAATCAGAAAAATAATTAAAAAAATCATAACTTCGCTGTTTCTTAACATATTTTCATCAAATTTGAGATTTGGCCACTTAATATTCTTTCAGAATTTTAGTTTTAATTTCATGAAAATCGGCCGACTATATCCTATAGCTGCCATAGGAACAATCAGGAAAATAATAGAAAATATCCTAACTTCGCTGTTTCTCATTTGAGATTTGGCCACTTAATATTGTTTGAGAATCTTAGTTTTAATTTCATGAAAATTAGACAACTATATCCTATAGCTGCCATAGGAACAATCAGGGTAATTATAAAAAATTCAGAGTTTCGCTATATCTCAAAATATTTTAATCAAATTTGGGAATTGACCACTTATTATTATTTCAGAATTTCGACTTTAATTTTATAGTTCAATTGCAATCTGCAAGGGTATATAAACTTCGGCGAACCGAAGTTAGCTTCCTTTCTTGTTGTATTTTCTTTAAATTGGGAATAAGTCAGGCTGCCTGTATTCGTTAGCTTAGCCAGGTAAAAGAATTCCTGACGCTTCCGATGAAATATAAAGAAAATCTTTTTAATAAATGCAATTAATAAAACATGTTTACATCCTTGGGCCTACCTACGATGGATTCCCTTTATGGTGACCTGTAGTTGTGTGCTTTTTATTTAATTACGCTGGGAAAATGTGAGTTTATTGAATTAAATGGTGCGCAAGGTTCATGGGAAGAAGATTTAAATTGCCTACCGTCGGGATATCGATTTAAGGACCCAAATCAATGCCAAAGATGTCGGCGTATAATGTGTGGCAATGAAGAAATTCAATAAAATGTTATAAATAATTCAATAACTCAGATCGAATGAAATATGTATGCAATGCGGAGGAACTTTTCTGAGCGGAGAACAGTGGGATATGTTTTGGATAATGTGATAAAAAAAAAAATATATGAACTACACAAAGTTAAGAGAACATTTACGATGATTTTGTATAGGTTTATGTAACTTTTAAAGTTTCCTCAGGCTTTTCTTAGTTCAATAAGGATTTCTTACTAAATTCTGGAATTTTATGTATTGAATTCAACGCCCTTTTGAGCCGTCTTGCCACACTGTGCGTAGGCTTGCTAACGATAATCAATGTACGAAAAATGCCAAACCGTTATCAAAACTCGAATCCGATGAGGCAAACAGCCAAGCACAGGCCTTAAATCATAAAAATTGACTCATTTGTAACATAAAAAGCACATTAACACATTAGGAGACCTCCAACCATTTGTCGGGGTTGAACGCTACGCCTGGGATTGAATGGGGCTGTGTGGGGGATGTTTGAATGTTTTTCTGTTTGGCTCTTAGGGATCTGATGACAGCTGAAGCGAAACAACATTGAGATTCGATTGAACATTTTCCAGGAAAAGTGCTGGAAACTAGCGGCAATATTCTTAAAGGCGAATATAAATTGTTCAGAGTGAAAGTGTAATTTGGGGGGGAAAGTTATATAGTTATTTTAGTTATGTCACCATAAAATGCTAATAGGTATAGGAATTAATTCAGGATTTGCTACAAAATTAACTTAAATATTCAATGAAGGAAAATTATGAGCTTAGAAAGACCTCCAGTACATATTTGTTTATTTTTGTAACCTTAAAAGGAAGGGCTTTATAAAATCTTATATTCTTAATCTCTTTAATTGATTCCTCAAAATTTTCTTTGATAGATTTGATATTATATCTTAATTTTTCAGAATATATTTAGCATAAGCAAGTGACATGAGAAATACTAAATATTCTTACGTCGACAAAAGTCAACTTTTCGAGTGACAAAAGGCCAAAGTGAAGCATTTATTTAATTGGGCTCGTGACTAGCACGCTGCCACCTCTAACCCACGGTCGCACAGACAACACACAGCAATCAATTCAATCGGGCCGACATTAAGCACCGAGTGTAGCTGGGAAAAGGCGAAAAACCAAATCAAACATTAATGCAATAAAATGGAAAACGCGTTAACAGCGATTGCCTCGGTGGCCGAAGCTGGCAGCCAGCTGGCAGCACATCGCAATCAGTGCTAGGTCCACGCAGGAGCTGTGGGTCCTGCCCGGGATTGGGACTGGGACTGGGCTGGGCTTGGTTGGTTGGGGTTGGGGGGGGGCCTAAAAGCAGAGTATGCCGAAAGCGAAAATCAATGCCACTGACAGGCGAGAGCCCCCCAAAAGCGACTAAGTGAGCGACAGCCGCCGACGAGTGAGCAACAATGGAAGGTGAATTTGATAAGTGGCGAGGGTTGGGTGTGTGTGCGTATGCTTTTGGGGGTGTGCCAGCCCCAGTTGTTGTGGCCTGGCAACATGGCTGACTTTGGCAGGCAGGGAGGAAATGCAGCGCCTAATGCGGCAATTAGGGGTGGGGTTGTTCGGGGCGTCGAGGGACCAGCACAAAGGATTCGATACGAAAGGTGTATAGAGTTCGGAGGCGGAACTAACATATATCTGGAGAACAAGGATCTGGTTTGCGGTTCACTAATTGGGGGAGTTGCAAGAGCTCTGTTTGACTGGACTTCCCGCTGATTGAAGTACCATTACGTACGGACTTTAGTTACAAAACTAGTTTCGGACTTTAGCTTTTTGTGGAAATAAAGTGAATATAGTTTGACGAAGAAGGCAAGTACGCAACATATTCTTGTAAATATTTAAAAATCCCATTTTATTTACAAATTTCCCATAGTGTACATCAACAGTTTATTTCATTCTTAAAAGTTATACCACAAAGTCCTGACCACTTCTAATGGAATCCACTGCCAAATAATGCCTTCAAGATGTTGACCCTCGAAGTTTAATCTCACCTGCTGCCAGGCTTCAGTGAAGCGGCACTGATTAATAAAGTTAAATGACTTATAAGTCCATTAAGCAAACTTTCTGTAGTCTGGCGTATGGGAGAAATGCCAAAGAAATTAGCGAGCCAACGGGAGGAAATTGGGGAAGAAACAGAAAAGAAAAGCAAAGCAACTTTACAAGTCTGCAACTGATTGAAATACATATCGGAAAGAAATCGGGGAGAAATCGGGGAATCGGGCAAACAGTCGAAAAGGAAAAAAGTACGTAAAATGTGATGGCAGCTTAGCATGCAATAAGCAGCAAGTTATTGACCCATTTGGTTTATGTACTGTGAAGGGAAAATCAAAAAAACTGAGGGAGACTGCGAATGCCTTCGCCAAATCCAGTTCCAGATCCAGATCCAGATCCTTGTATTGTTTTCCCATTCCCGTAATGACAGTGTGAAATCAAAAATCATTGCATTCTCGATTCTCAGTTTTTGCCAAGGGAGCTGTGAGAACTCGAAAGCTGCATTTCATATGCGCCAACGCACAAAACCACAAAAGCAAAGAGGAAAGTTTCCTCCACACAAACTTACAACGATTTGCAATCAGTTCGAAGAACAGACAGGGTTAGGGTTACGGGGTGTCACCTCAGAATCACGCCGAGAGTCAAAGTCAATGTGAATGCGACCAAATGTTAATGTCGTCTGCCATTGGAGTTCGATTTGAAGAATAGCGAAAAACAGAGTTTGTTACTTTCTCTAACGATTATCGATTATTGTTAGATCCAAATAAACAAATAAAGTCTAAAACGAATTAAATAATTAATATAAATGCCTTAAAAATGTGACTTATCAATATATATTACAGTCAGGGGTTTAAATTATTCAAAAACTACTTGAAGGAGTTGAAAAATACAAGTTGTTAGCCAAGGCTTTGCTTTTCCCCAAAGTAAAATGTGCAAAAACAAACATCAATAAGTGTTTCCCCTTTTTTTAGGAGCCGTCAAGTTTTAGGGAACATATTTCCGCGCCACCGACTTTCCCCAAATTGCTTAAATTATCCCCGGCTACTGCCAAACAACAGCAGCTTGCACTTCCCATACGTATAGTTCACTTCGTTGTAACTCGCAACTGCCAGGGAAAATTTATGTGTAGCCTACATTTGGGTCCTGGCAACATATATAGGGTCCGTGACGCCTGTCGAAAATAACTCAGCGATCAAAAATGCCTGCCTGCCCTGCAATGGGGGAGAGGGAGATGGCGACCGAGTGAGTCGCATATTTTCATTAGGAGACATCCATCAAAATTCACGCATGAATATGGACTTCTCATGCTCGCCCGAACGCAATGAATCCCGCACATTGTCATTTCCCACCTGGAAAAGTGAAAAAATAGAGCCGAATATCGCTGGATATAGCTTATAGTCGTATATTCCGCGCATGGGGGAGAGCTAAGTGAGGGAAACAAAAATAGGCAAAGAGTTTTTGGTCACGTAAGGCTCATAAAGAATGCCGATGGCATAATTTGCACTCTTTGGCTTTAGTTTCGCTTTTGTTTTCCCCGATGCGAGGCCCTGAAAGTAGGCTACCAAGGTAATAAGTTTCATCGACTCCTTGTAGTGCTGCCAAGTGGGCCGAAGGCACGCTATAAATCTTGCACAAGCGGAACTTAAAGACCCAACTTTAACCCCTTGAATATACCTTCGTCGCGAACTTTTTCATTTATCATGCCAGGGAAAGAGAGAGAGAGAGAGAGAGAGGCTAAAATTCCCTCTGCCCGAGTGCTGTCCCTGTGTCTCTTATGTGAAGCAACCTTTTTCATTTGTAATAAAATTCATATGACTTTGGCGCATGTTTAACGTAAAGCCCACCTCATCGATGGGCCAAGGGATGCGGGAACGGATACGGATGCGGGTGTGGGGCCATCATTAGGCCCGGGCACGCACATTCCCGTTACTCGGATCGCACAGCACCGCAATCTTTCTCCAACAGAGAGCGCCACATGCAAAACGCCATGTGTGACATTTTTACTACCAAACATTTGTTTTGCGCACCGGAGCGGCTGTCCCTTTGAGTGTATGTATGAGTGTGTGCCTGAGGGGGGGGGGGGGGGGGGGGGGGGACTGGGTTATATATGCAGAAAGATGGAGTGAGACCTAGGAGCAGTTGGGGCAGTCAACACGTACCACGGCACCGTGGTCGCCTGCCTGTCGTTTGCCTGTCGCTGGTCGCTTTTCTGTTGACTTTGCATAATTTTATTGCTTTTCTTTTATTTTTATGCGAGGTCTTTCCCTTTCCCTTTCGTTTCTACTCGCTCTCTCCTTCTCTCTCTCTCTCTGTCTCTTCCCCCCTGAGTGCCCCGGAGCCGACATTGACATTATAATCAATATTTCTGTTACTCCGGTCGTATACTTATTTTTCTGGGGCCGCTTCTGGCGTGCGCTCGCATTTTCCTTCCGTTGTCTGGCGTTGTTTTTTTCTTTTTTGTATATTATTGGGGGAATTCCCCCCACTCTCTGCTCTACTTTCAGTTCGATCTAAATGAGGGTATGCGGGGAGCCATAATGGAATGATTTGGCCTCAACTCAAGAAATATGTGTTTGAAAGATGTGTAACTCAAAAGTCGTGACTCTCCGAATGATTTCTAGGAAGTGTTCCTGCATTGTTTACTTAATTCATGCTGCTTTTGGAGTTGATTTTAAAATAGTCTTCTCTTTGGCTGATTTGCAAAGGCTTTTATTCGATTTTCTAGATTTGATTGTTGTTGGCTGAGAAGGCCTGAAGTTTGAAAGATTTGTATAAACATTGCAGTTGAAGCATGAACAAATGTTTACAAAGTCAGTGGAGTTCTCAGCGAACTGCAAATTATGTGAAGTACTGATTATACTTGGGAAATAAATAATATTATTAATTAAGATTATTTAAAATAACCTCTGTATTGACACTAGTTCAATATAATTGTTCTCTTTGACTAGAAAAGGTAATATTTGCAAAACTTCTTTTGCCACAACGTTAGGCCAAAGCATCATTTAAATTTTTATCGCATATTACCCTCAAATATTGTCCCAAAAGTTCTATTTTATGGCTTGTTTTGTTTCCGGCTAACGAAATATAAAAGAAAAACTTTGCAAATGTTGTTTGCTTAGCTGAGTTTGTTTTCGACAATATTCTGCGGCTGAGGGACATTCTGGAAATTATTTTAGTGCCTCATAAAAAATGTTTATATGTGGGAAGAGTTTATGACGGAACGTACAACATTATGCATTATATATTCATGATCTGGTGTAGTATGTGTGCCTGGTCAGCCCTTGACTTTCTAAATAATTACCAGGGAATTTTTCCCCTTTTCACGGATGAAGATAAATCAGGAAGACTCCTTTCCTACGCTCCTCGTGCCGAGCAAATAAACGTCAGCAAAGTATAATGTGGCCATAAGTTGTATCATTATTCTCGATGTGGATGTAAAATGTTTGCACATGTTGTTGCCCGAATGATTGTCGTTGTCGTTGTTGTGCTTTAATTTATGTCATTTGTGTGTTCGGCTTGTTTCTGTTTCTGTTTCGGTTTCTTTTCGGACGCAAATGACATAAAGGCATTTAAACACGCCATAAAATAATTCATAATAATAATTTTCATGTACACGCAGGAAACAAGGGAATGTCTTATGTATGTATGTATGTGTATGTGTCGTATATATTAATATTCGTCATATTATGAGTCAAATTTTAATGGATGATTGCTGTTTATCATTTCCAGTCAACATTGGTGACACGTGTGTGTGTGCGATGATTTCTGGATGATGTTGTGTATTTCTTAAACCTAAACCGGAATGAGGAAGTTCACATGGTCGATGGCTTCAAGTCAACGAACTTCTAATCGCAGAAACTGGGTTAATTGGAGGCTCCCCTCTCTGACACTCACCTGGCATGCTGTGGACCCACATTCCCCATATCGTGGGCCGAGCTAGCTGTTATCTGGAAGTCCGCAATGGCGCCAGACTCCATGCCCAGGGGCTGCTTGCAGGTTCCTATAATGACAAAAAACACAAAACACATTAAATGATGCAACCGAATCTCTGGCCATAATATGGAATTTCAAGATGAGAAATCACCCATCATTTGGCTAAAAGAAAACAATGGAAGCTCAAATCAAATCGGAAATCAAATCAAAAAAGATTCCCCTTAACCTGTCGAATGTCGAATGCATAAATTAATTAAACTCAAGGCAAATGGGAAAGCAGATACATTCTGCTATCGTTTCAGCAACTCAATTTCCATTCGCCATCAATCTGTGAGAACGCATGAAAAGCGCAATTATCATCTCCACGCTTCCCACCACCACCACTCGAAGAATGATGGGCTCCGGCCCCCAAGGGACCGCGAAAGGGTCATGAATAGGTCGTTGAGACACAGCCGTCATCATCATCATCATCATCATCTTCGCCATCCCCCCGCTGCTTGCGCTCCAACAAAATATCAAGAATATTATCATTCAGTGAATAATTAGATGCAATCAGTCAGTGCTTAAGCACCATAAGTCAAAGCCACTCGGGCACCGCCATGGAAAACTAGACAAAGGTCAGGCCCAGCCCCGGCTGGCTGGTTGGCTCGCTGGCTGGCCCTTGAACGCCCAATCTCGCCATCTGCAGATATGGATACTCTCAGCGACCCTTCTGGCAGTTTCATCTCGCGGGTCATCGAAGATCTTGAGGACTCCAGTCTTGGGCTCCAGAAAAGGCCTCAAGTGTGCGAGAGCTGCTCAAGAAGTTATGTTTATGATGTTATAAAAGTGCTTGCAAGGGATCTGGGAAAGGGATTAATGAAGTTTTTCAAGAAAACTTAATTACAAGCCTAAGCTTAAATATTCCCGATCTATGACTTACATTAACCAACTTCCCTTTGACAAAGTGCCTCTGTAAATATTTATGTGCTTGGCACCTCCCCCACTGGCCTCTAAAAGGTCAGCCAGCTCCTCTAGCTAGCTTTTCCCTAGACATTCTTTCAACAGTTCTGAAAACTCATTTTGGCAAAACGCAATTGCTTAAGTATGTAAGTACAGACAGCCCCAACTTTGGAAGTAAATTGTTGCAATCACTCAAGAGCGATGCCCCGCCGGGGAACCCCCATATTTACATTATTATGCCCAATGACATATTGATGCCCATAAATTAGTTTTAATTATTGAAAACGAAACTGAGCAGCAAATGAGGGGAAAAACTAAAAGCAAAAAAGCAGTGCTATTGGGAAATTGATCGATGATCCCGTGTTGGTTACTCGCTATTCAATTATGGAAATGAAGGAGCAGCTTCTCTGGAGAATTGGAGATGCTGCTTACCAAATCAAAGGCGATGGCCTGGAGAATGCTTTCGGTGGCTTTGAGCATGTTATATTTGGCCGAATAAACAAACGTAGCAGAAGGTGGGTGGGACCCTCGATGGGAAGCATCGCACCGCACCGTTGGCCCAGGGAAGCACAATCATTTTGCGAAACTTTGACGGCGAAATGCAGAAGTACAAAGTGAAAAGTAAACAACGCACGGCGGGGCAACTCCGATTGTTGCTGCTGGCAAAGTTTTGCGCAGAATAAATTGCACAAAATTTAATTAACTGCACTTGAGTGCGTGGCCTGGTCGTTTGCAGCTCTCCAACCCGAGCTCCTGGCCCCCCCCCCCACTTCTGTCCACTGCAGTGGCGTGTGTGTGCGATAATCATAATTCAAAGTTCCCTCTTTGGCTGGGCGTGTAAGGCAACACAAACAAAGGAGAGCACCGCGAAACTTTATGAAATTGAAAATTGCACAATTTTACAGTTCAATGCAGGGCGAAAGGGTAGGGGGTAGGGGCGGTACGGGGAGGGACGTGGCAGGGCCAACGGGGCGTATGAGCTATGTGTGTGTGCGAAGCATAAGCCAGGGAAATTGCTAACAAACAATCGGGATACACTTTCATATGCAGACACACAGCGGGAGAGGCTACGTGAGCAGAGCAGAGTCATTTCCCACGGGATTAAGCCACTTAATTGAGCTCTAACCACTTGGATACGGAAAATTGAGCTTTTGCAGAGAGTGTTGATTTTACCGAGATGAGGCTTTGTATCTGTTCGAACCAGAACTAAATCCTTGCCTCAAAGGTGAGCACTAAATTTGAATTTTTGGATACTAGAAGATGTTAGGAATATGGGTAAACTATTAAAATAAATTAATATATAAATTAAGCTGTGCTTGTTTACAGAGTATTCCGAATTCTTCACTCTCTCTGATAAACCAGGCAGTGGGAAAACTTTTCCAGCGATCGTTACAGCGGGGAAATAGCAAGCAAAACGCGCCAGAAACGCGCTTAATGACGCGTATCTGCTGGCGCTCATAAACAACAAAAGCAACAAGGCGTCTTTTATGGCCAGGACGCTCCCCTCCAGTTCTCTCTTCCCCTCCGTCACCATTCAGTCCTTTCTGTATGCCGCCCACTCGCCAAACGGAACTTTTGGCCACGGTTCGTTGGGGCTGAAAGTAAGCTGAAGCCGAGGGGAACTCCAGAACTCAGTGTAAACAAATTACGCACGCATTTTAATTGGCTTTCAATTGCGGTAAAAAGCGCGAGTATCTCACCGATGCAATTAAAAAGTATCGTAGCTGACCCGTGTCCGACTCTGTGCCTTCAGCGAATCATCTGTGGAAAATTCACGCCGACGTGACAAACATCTAACATGCTCCATTAAGCAGCGATACTGAGCTTCTGAGTTTTGATTTACCACTTGGATGTTAGAAGAGGGAAGGCAGAACCAATTAAAAGAATAATTATCAAGATTAAAATAGTTATTTTGTAAATAGTAAATATTAAACTAAAGATAAGGTAACGCTAAAGAACAATTAAATGTAACTAACGATAAGAGGAAGACTGTAATCGATGATGCATGATCACACTTATAGAAAACGAGACCAGAGACAGACGAAAAAGAATAAAAGTTAAGAAAATAAAGACTTTATAATATAAACATTTAATCAAAAGTAATTCTGTGGGAATGAGAACTGGGGCAAGAATTCTTTTTCATTCTTAACTCTTTAAAGTTTTCCTAAAACAAAACTTAAAATAATTGTTTTTATTGAACAAATAATATAAAAGTCCTTACGCATAAAATCAACCTAAATATAATTGCTTAAAATGCACCAACTTCAGCTCCCTAAATTTATTATTTCATCAAATCTTTATTGCTTGAAGTTTATGCTTAAATGATATATGTTTACAAACACTTCTTGTGAAGCTGAAAAATCCCCACTTGTAATGCATCCATGTTGGACTCTGATTCCGGTCAGATATGGTAATAAATTACCATAATTTACAGCCAAAGCATCTTAAATGCATGTCACCACATTGCGAGCATTCACTTTTACGCTCTATCGGCGCAAACACATGTCTCTGGGCCCGGCGACGCCCGGAACAAAGAAGGAGGCCGAGATACAGATAGTACATGTTCGATGTCTTGGGACCGGGACTGGAGGTCCCCCTAATCGTCGCCGAGTTATCAAGCGTGGACAGGGGCTTTTTAATTTATCGCCGAGCCATGCAAAATGTGCAGCACTTTGGTGTTCGGTGGGTGCCAAGCTATTATTTTAGCTGGATCGGTGGAAAATCTTATCGGCACTCGACGATCGATCCGCACCGCACATCTGGCCAAGCTGCACCCAAGAGGCATACATACCTGGGGCTAAAGCCGCGAGCCTGCGGCAAAATTTATAGAAAGGCCATTGCAAAAAATAAAAAAATACCAATATTGCCAAGAAAAACCTAATGTTTTTAATGGTTTATAGCCCTGAATACCCTGAATGTTATGTGATTTCTGAAAAGGTCGTAAATAATTGGTTTGGTTATATTGCAATCTTAATACCCATCGAAGTCTGGCCACCATCTGAGCTGGTTTTATCTCTCTCTACCCCACAAGTCGACTGTATTTCACCTAAATACTGGTAGCAGATTGCCCCCTCCGGTCCAGAAGCTGGAGTTTAGTGTCGCATTTACTTTTGATTGCCACCGAGAGCGTTGCTGCAGCCGCCACTTTAAATGGAGATTTTCTGGCACCGCGGATACGGCCTCCGAGCAGCGTCCAAATTACATGCATTGCCGCAGTTTGCCGCTCGGTGTTTAGTTTATCGTGTCGGCCACTGTTTTGGCCAAGACAGCATGTAATGGCAATCCATATCAGGTTTTTTGGGGGGGAGTCCGTGTGTGTGGGTCTTACTTGTCAACGGGTGCTGGAAAGTAAAAGTGAACCACGCACACGAGCACTGTGCAAATCGATGCATAACCCATGCAATTAGCTTGGAAATTGGTTGGTAGAGATCGGAAAATGTTTGAAAATGAAATGAATTTGCAGCTGGGATTAGCTATGGGACAACGGAAACCAGTTTCTCATCGAAACATTAAACTGTTTGTCGCTTTAACAGCGATTTAATAACTATCTGTGGACAAGCAGATTATCTGCTTTATTTATGTAAATTTAGGTAAGTTTGTAAGCTAAAATATAAAGAGTTTTATCATTCAACCTGCATTGCATTGGAATCTTGACCTCCCTCCACATATATTCTCCTCTCTCCCCAGAAATGCCTGTGCTTCCCAGTCAGATCGGCGCTTGGTGCAGATGGCCAGACACCACTTGACCTCCAATTGTTAACTGTCGCACATTTATCATGCGGACCATGGCTGCCTGGCTGTGCGGTGCGGTATGGCTTACCTGAGATCTGTTGGCCACTTTTCAACGCATATTTCAGACGATTTATGCGACCATTTAAACGGAGTGCGCTTTAACATTATCAATTTAAATACAGATTGTGGAGCCACAGTCGGCAAAGCGACTCGAACAGCATTTCAACGCGCTTACGCTTACGGTCAAATAAAATATGGCAGACGCATGCAGATATTTACGCATTTAAATGAATGCGAGCACAGACTCCGGCCCAGATCCAGATTCGTATATTGGAATAAACAGCTGAACCATAGGACGAACGACAGACCAACATCAACATGGGTTTCATTCGGCTTCATTCATTTCCTGCTACCGACCTGGCCTGGTTTTGCACACTCTCGGTCTTCAAAGGAGAGTTTATTAGCTTTGTTAAGAGACCTGGCAAAGGGAGCTCTGTGCTGCTTATTTCTAGCTGGAATGTTTCGAAAGGGGATGTAAAAATTGAGGAAACTGGAGTTATCATGGAAAATGTAGAAGAAAATGTAATTTTCTAGCTTTTTTTGAACCAGTTTTTGATGCTCCTCATTAACTTTGGTTTATTCTAAGCAAAGAAATCTAAAATCCATTGAAAACAGTTCTTGATAAATGAAATAAAATATATGAAAGCCCAAGTTTCCTTTAGAATTTTTAAAAAATATATACAAGAACTAAAATGCTGATACTTTAATTTTTTTGAAGAGCATCTTTATCTCGACTTTGGAAAATATAGCTGCCATCTTTCGATTGCTGAAAACAAGCTGCCGGCTAACGAGGCACCACCGGCTCACAGCAACAAGATAATTTGTTATGCTCGGCCGACGGGAATAAAATAACAACAAGGCAGCTAGCAACTCCTCCTCAGAGCGGCCAGCTGTGATGGACGCGACCGACCACACACGCAGCCATCAGCAATGGTAATGAGCGGCGGCGGCGGCCCAGCGCCAGTTGGAGCTAAAGTCGAAGGGAGACGGCTGTATTCGAGCGACCAAAGACGCAGTCATCTATCAAAAGCGCCGCTGAGCAGCTTCGATTTGGCATCCATCTCCATCTGACCACACCACCACCCATCGTCGTCGACCGTTCACCGTCCATTTATCCCGGCACATCCCGTGCCAATACGGGCTTATGCCCAAACCTCATGTTTATTAATGACGCAGCCGGAATAGGAGTCGACGGATCCTTGGCGTTTTGCGTAAATTTCCCGTAATTGGTTGTGGTCGAGTGCGTGCCGAGTCTCCGGTCTCCAGTCTCTAGTCTCCAGTCTCCGGTTACCGGTTACCGTTCTCCGGCCCAGCATTTATTAGTTACGGTTCTGTGTTATTGGTAAATACTTGAGCAGTCGAACAGGTCAGGCGGGCTCTTCCTTTGCGGTTGATTGATTTCAATGTTGATTGCTGAATGCAAATGCAAATCCCACAGTGCCTTCGACTATTTAGTGCTCACCGAAATGAAGTGCATGTCTCCTGGCAGAACCCTACTCCTCGTCCTGCTCCTGCTCCTGCTCCTGCTCCTGCTCCTACTCCTGCTCCTCGCTCCTACTCAGCCCTGTTGCATCGAGAGTGCGGTGAAGCATTAAGTGGGGGGGTTGAGCTCGGTACCGGGTATCCGCCCATGCATGGCCGATATAAAATTCGGTTTCAAATTCTTTTTCATTTGCAATTGGCTTTGTTACGTGCCCATTTAAATATTTTCCACAATATTTCTTTCTTTGTCGAAATAAAAATGCATAAATTTCAGTTCATGGGAAGTGAGCATATGGAATATTTCTCATCGATTTCAGAGAGGTTGCGTTTGGGGTTGAAGTAGGGACAATTTTTGAGCATTTGTTGTCTTTTTTGTTCTGAATGTATTCAAATATGTTTACATCGTTAAATGAATTCTAAATGTACAAAAGAAGACTCAAATTATGAATTTATAATGTAGAACTTCACAAATAAAATCTGATAAAAAGGAAAAGTTTTAAATGTTTACTGAGGCTTAAAATAGATTCTTAAATTTAATTATGTATTTGTTAAGTTTTAAAGACAACTAAATTATTGATTAAGTTTTAAAGACAACTAAATTATTGATTAAGTTTAAAACTGACACTTACCTATTTCCAATTGCGATGCTCCTCCCGCCAGACTAGAGCTCATTCCTCCAGCTCCTGCTCCCGCTCCGCCTCCGACTCCTACTCCGGCAGCGGCTGCTCCGGCCGTTCCGAAGGCCAATCCCAGCCCGCTCCAGTCGGCCAATAAAATCAAAGCCAGTGTCAGCCAACATAAAGCTTTACTGTTATTAACACCATGACGCTTAATGTGGCAATAACTTTTTAAATAATTTGTTGCCGAATGCCAGAGGCCGCCGTAGGGTCCTTCTTCAATTGTTCCCGGGCAATCAGCGGGGCAGTTCCGCCGCCTGGCGGGTCGTGAATGAATTGAATTCAATTGTTGTAATTTTATTGCCGGCATTTTGATTTCGCGTTTCTTCTTCGCACGTTGCTAATCTTCACGGGCTTTTCTACATTTTGTTGCTCCTTTTTCCTGCAAATGAAATGGGGAGAGAACATGATGAGAAATCGAGGGGAAAACATGATGAGAAATCGGGGAAATTTAACAGGAGGTTAGCGGAGGGTTTTTCAAAAATTTTGCTTAATTGGCGCCGCTTTAAGAACAGGATCAGTCCTGGGAGTGAACGAGGAGGAGAACTGCTGCCAGCCACCCCTAAATACATCATTGTCAGCAAATTAACGTGACGTGACCTTGCAAACTGTCGCGTTTTTGTCACATGACAGCAAGTCATGGGACTGGAGACCCCAGGGCGGCTGCCTTGTCTCCCCGGCACGATTTCCAGAGCTGAGCAAGCACAAATTTATGTAAAATGTCAGACGCACATACACATACACATAGAGACACAAACCGAGGACCTAAACTCCGGCATTCCCTCGGCAGATCCCTCGGCGCGATGCCAAAACGTGTCAAAATACAAAAATATAAACAGCGCGAAAAACTGAACGAAAGTGCCGCGAACAACAGGCCAGCGGAAGGGGGTTTCGAGGGGGAGGGGTCTAGGCCCCTCCTCCGACAGCCGGAAATGCGACAGCCCAGCCGTGCCTGTGTTTAATAGTGGCAAACTTAAAGCATCCGAAAAACTAGTTGCCAAAAGTTCCTCGGGCAGCGGAGAACCAATATAGAGTAAGTACCATATAGTTGGAGTTCATAAATCCAAGAAAATATGCATCACAACTTTGTGATTTGTATTTATTTTAATTCTGTAAAATAAAACAAAGAGAAAAGAGTTGGAAAATCATTAGATTTCTCAGTGGCTTGAAAATTGAAGGTAATAGAAAGGCATTTTATTATTATAAAAAATAGACTGTCATATAATATTATATTTTGTAACTTCACTCTTATTTATTAAAACAAACAAACAAATAAATATCTACTTCAGATACAGTCGAGTATCTCTGATCGAAGCTCTTTGTCCCAAGATTCTCCCAGTCAAAAATCCTAAGCAATATTATAAAGTAAAGAATAAGGTCTTCAAAAATTTGCTTAAATTATATTCAAAATTTAAACAGAATTTCTAACGCTTTAATCAGAGATTCAGATATTTTTCCATCGCTGATGTGTCGTCATTTGTGCTGACATCTGCTGTGGCCAAAGTTCGACGTCTGATAGTTTTCATCTGCTTAAAGTGTCTCAAGAGGAAAAGATCAAAAGGCTCCCCCCAACAAACAAAATGAAAATTGTTCACAGGCATTTTGCCGACGCGAAAATTCACTCGAGCAATTAATAAAATGTGAAAAGAAAAGAGCAAAAGAAAAGCGCAAACGACAGAGAGCGATAAAGGGAGCAGGATTGAGGGGCATCTGGGGGATCTGGCGCCCACACTTCCTTTCATATGCGAAATGAAAAATTTTACGCCAACTTGACAGTGGAAGTGGCAGCAAAGTTGCAAATGTGCCGCATTTCAGTGGCTGGGCGACTGGTTGTTGCTAGTTGTTTGCCGCTGCCGCTGCCGCTGCCTCTATTGCTGTTGCTGTTGCTGTTGCTGTTGTCGCCGGCAAAGTCGCCAAAAATAAAGGCATACAATTTTATGGCAACAATCCCGCCCGCCACTTGAGCACACACAGAGAGTGGAGAGCGAAGTTTGGAGTAGACTAGTAGTTTTTATGGCCACAGGCAGGTCTTTTCGCGGCAACTGCCCACTTCTGTGCCCCGCTTCCCCACGACTGCAGCCGGTTGCGAGGTGGAGTGGCAAATGATCGGCCCCGCGGCTCGAAACATTCAAATGCAGACGACGGGCCTATGACTGAGGGATGTGTGTACATATTTCAAGAGGGAAGCATTCAATAATAATCGGGAATTCACAAAATATAATTTTATACTTATATAATATTCAATTTAAATTCAGTTTTAAAGTAAAACAGTAGTAAACTGTCACCTGCTGAGTCTCATTTAATTACAAAAAATAGTTCTCTCTATCTATCACACCTCTCAGCGACTATTACCTTTTTTTCCCCCAAAACGAGATTCTCATTTTCCATCACAAATTCCATTTAAATTCCCATCATCCAACATTTTACTCACTCTCCTTGTCTCTTTTGCAAAAGTGTCTGGCTCTACTTATTTCCCACATAAAATATCCATAACATTAACCACAATTACCATGAAGAGAAATAAAAAATTGCTTCATCTCTTCTCCTCCGCCCCGTCGCCACTTTTTGGTGTCTCTTTATGGTATGCTGTTGTTGTTGTCCGACGCCCACAAAGCCGAAATTAAAAAATGGTTTAAAAAATGTTTTTCTATTAATTTTTCCAAGCTGTCCTTTTTTGCGAGCGTTGGTTGGTTGTTGTTGTCGTTGTCGTCGTCGTCGGCGACGTCGGCAACATGTGTTGCATGTGGCAATTAAATGCCAGCGACACAGCAACGCGCAGCGCAAAAAGAGAAGAAAGCCAAATGCAATGGAAATGGAGAAAGGGTATAGCAGGGAGCAGGCCCAGGGGAGGGACCACTGAGGGAGAGTGCAATAATTTTGGCGTCGTGTCTTGAAGAGCAAATAAAATGCAACTTTTTAGTGACTCAGCTGGTGGCGGCACCAGCAACACCAGCAACAGGAACAGGAACAGCAGCAGCAGCAGCAGCAGCAGCAGCAACTACACCAACAATCGTCGGCAGTTTTTGGAGATCAGATGATGGCCAAAGTAATTGGAATAAAACTGAACTGGGAAGCTATAGATTGGTAAAAAATAAAGACCTTGTTGGATAGTAATAGTGATGACTAAACTATATAATTTTGCATATTTATCTTTACATTTAATTAAGTTAATTATTTAGACTCATTATATACAATAAAAGCCTAAAATAAAATATACCTATAATATTAAAATTTCCACGATAAGTAAAAAGAAATATATCTCTTTTTCTTTATGTATTAAAAATACTTCAAAACATTAATTTAAAATATCATTAACAAATCTACAAGTAAACGATACTCAGGCTATATTTTATTGTTTGATGGAATTAGGGTTTGAATTCATTCTTCATAGAAGAACATGGCTCGGTTTTCTTATTGCAATAAGTAAATGTCCAATATTACAATCCACATCTACATATAACAAAGCATTCCCTACAGCTCTCTTTTTTCATTCTCTCGCCAACAGCAATTTTTAAATTTTCCACTAAATACTTATACATACAAAGCTCTTTTTCTGGCTATGATTCTTAGGGCCCCAGCTTTTTAGCTTCGCCATTTACACAGCCATAAACTATATGTCGCCGGGGTTGGGTTGTCCGTGTGGCGGGGCAACTTTCGCTTAGCCAAACGAAAGATTCCCAGAGCCATAATTTTTCCACGTCTCCGACGCCGCATAATTGCAGCGTAATTTCTGCGCATTTATTTTCAAAGTCTGCAACCTTAACCTTAGCCAACCAAGTCGCCCAGACGCGTCGGCAGGAACAACAAAGAGCGGAAATGCAGGCGGTCAGACCGGGAATTGTCCGAGACTAGAAGGTGGGCAAAAAAGCGAATCGGAGGTGTTATAAATATTCGCTATTGCCGGGACTTTGTTTGCCTTGGTCTAGCCATGACCCTGGCGACCTGGCAGATTTTAAGTTTCGGGTCTCCTGGCTTACAATTAAAAAAAAAGGGGGAAAAGCATGACAGGAAAAGCGCATGCGCGGTGTGAGAAATTTGCAATACAACAATTTGCACTTTCCGATTGCATATTTTGGGTACACTCTGAGATTTAAAAGATAGATATTTTTGGTTTATAAGAATAAATACTTTATAGAGTATCCCACAAGTAAAATAAAAGAATTATAATGCAACTCTTTGGCTTTCCTTTCTCTTGAAATGTTGTCATATCATTCAGACTATACTTTAAAGTCTTATTATAATCCAGTTTAAATTTGTTATTCCCAAATTTCCAATTTTTTGGTATAATTTGTAAGAAAAATTAAAAAATGGTTACACAACATCAACAAACTTGTTGGCCAACTTTCCCCCAAGAGCTATTCCCATTCTCCAGACATCTAAAGGCATTGGCCAAATGCACAATTCCCGCGCAGACGATGGAAAGAGTCGTAAAAGGCGAAAACCTTTGCCCCCAGCAGTCGTAAATGCAAACGATTCGTTGGATGGCTTCGAAGAGCTGTCAAGATGGCCCAGAGGGGCGTAGAGCTCACAGCTCACAGCTCACAGCGAGCACCACGCCCCCGCAGACGCACGCAACAAGAGGGGCACATGTCCCTACACGGAAAAAAAATATAGCCACAAAAATAGCCATTTTAAAAGGCCTTATGTGAGACAAATAAATTCTAAACAATTTTTAGAACAAATTGTAAGGGGTCTATTATATTGATTTAACATTTTAAATCCAATTTACTAACAAAATTAATACGAATTAATTTATTCCCCAGTGTGGCCTCCTCTGCGATCCCTGAAACCTGCTCCGCTCAGTGGGTGGAGCTGCCAGTGTGTTTCCCAGACTAGTTAGGAAAGGCCAAGTGCGAGGCGAAATTAAAATTACAAATCCATAAATGTGAGTGATGAAGACGTAACGAGAGGGGCAGGAGCAGGCGATTCAGTGATGACTGCAGCCAGAAATAATTTTGATTCGAGGCGAATGAGTCTTCTGCAGGGCTGTAACTTTCAGAGTCGTCATAATATTTTCGAAATCAAAACTACGCCGTAAACTTGAGACCGAGGAGGTGTGATATTGCCCGACCGAGGCACAGCTGGCGCTGACAGTGCGCGAATGTCTTCCTCTCGGTTCGTTTAATGGGTTTTGCTGTTTCCTCCTCGGTTACGCCCCTTGTGGAGCCGGAGCTGGAGCCGGAGCAGGGACAGTTGTTAGCGGCAACGCCTATCTAATCATTTCGGTGTTGACACTTGACACTTCAAGTAAAAACGCTGGCTGGGTAAAGTCTTTGTCTTGCCATGGCATAAAACAAGATGTCCGCACAAGACTTGATTTTAATTTTATGTCACTTGCCAGGTCGGCCTTTCAACTGCGCCGCCGCCTGTGTGGGGAATTAAAAATATTTAAATGTTGTAATGCCAGTGTTTTGTGGCAGTTTAATTTCCAGAAAAAAATACCAGATGTGCCAGGCACTTGGAAGAATTAAAATGGGTTTGGTGTTACTTAAAAATAATGTTAAAAGTACTTTGAAGAAAATTTATAGTTTATAAGATCAGTTGCTTGAGGAAAATGCCAAGTTTTTCAATGCAAAATTGCTTATAAAAACTTTACCGAATTTCATACAACTTTAAAAGGAAATCAATTGGAAAATCTTTACATTTCTCCTTCAGATTTCCTTCTCTCGGTCAGGAGTTCAACCGCAATTCCTCTTCCGGGAAATATTTACTCGCCACTTGCCGAGCAAGCACATTGATTTGTAGTTTTTTAATGTTGTTCCTTTTTTATTTATTTTTTTTTTTTGCCGAGTCCTATAAATTATTAACCAAAAAAAATAAAGGAAAAATCTTACATCGTATTGAATGGGTGTTGAGGCGTGGCATGCAAAACAGTGGCCGCCGCGCAAATGGCGCATGAAGGCAAAATCAATAAGAGCAGCGCCAAAGGACTTTCCAGCCAGCGAGTGGAAATGCCAACTCAGGCCATTTTTGTGGTCGGTTCATTTCACAGGGTCCCGTCCATTACCCGGGAAAACACGCTTATTTAAGCAATAATTCCTTGGCTCACTTTCCTTGCTCCTTTTCCTCCCCCTTCCCTTCCCTTCCCTTCCCTCTGCCCTTTTTTGTTTTTGATTAATGGCCGTGTTCATAAAGTGACACATTGAAAATTGGAAAGCAAATCAAGCACAAAGAGCAACACCGAAAGTCGCAAAGCAATCGCATGAAATCAGCACAAAAGTAAAAATAAATAACTAATGCCGGCGGAGGCGGAGACGGGGACGAAGACGAAGACAGAGGGCAGCCGGGCGAAATGCTGCTAAAAGTGTAAAAAGTTGAGCCTCGGGCCTAAAGGTCGTCAAAGTGAAAAACTCGATAAATGAAAATGGACAGCAGCAGCAGCAGCAGCGGCAGCGAAGGCGCTGCGCACGAATTGAAACGGAAATCCTTATTGAACTAGAGTGAGCGGAGGCTCCGTCTCCAAGGAAGGTCGAGTGGCTGAGGGGCCAGCTCTATGCTGCTGCTGCTGCTGCTGCTGCTGCTGCTGCTGCTGCTGCTGCTGCTGCTGCTGCTGCGTCGGCAAGCCGGAAAAGCGTGCTGCCGAAAATTTGTGCTGCTGAGTGGCCACCGAAAGTGCTCTGTGCTCTGCTTTGCACTGGGAGAACCCGAAGCTCGTTTCCCGCCAGAAGCTTGGAATCAGCCGGGGATGAACTCCCCCCCGTCAGCCCCATTGGGCACGTTTTTCCGCAGTGTAGCCGAAGCTAAGCATGACGGTCCAGCGCCGGAAGTGAAATGGCAACGCGTCACAAGCGCATTCGCAGCGTGCCGGAAATGGAGGGAAATGCCTTTCTCGGCTCAGGATGATCCAACACAGAGTTGAAGCCATACATAAGTGGGTATTCATGAAAGAAAATATTTTATACTATTTTACGAAACTTTAAATAACAATTCAAATTTTTATACTCTTCCAAATTGTGGTTAATAAATATATAACAAACTAATTAGTAACCAACTAATTTTACTATTAAATCATTGATTATTCTTACTCCAAAGTAGTGAGGTTCTCTTATTAAACCACCAATTGGTCAGGTCATCTCACAGAAGACCCACAGATTGCGAACAAATTCCAAGCATCCTTCACTTATCCCAAACTGGGGCCATAGAGGAGCACCCTGTAGATTAACACGTCTGGATGGATGCTGGCCGAGGCCACAACAGCTTTAATTAAGCACCAAACGCAGAGGAGAGTTCCTCGTGCCAGTTTTCCTCGTATCTGCAAACACTCATCCCCTTCCCAGGCTGAGGGTTGTCTATCTCTGTCTTAACTGCCAATTTACGTAAAAATGCCGGAATAGATGCAAATTTGGGCCAGGGCGGACCCGAATCCATGCGGACCCAGTGTATGCTCTGCCGTTTGTTGCTGATTTTTCATTTATACCCGTTTTCGGCCAAAGGGAACTCAGGACTCTGTCCCCCCCCCCCCAGATGGGCGGGTGTCCCGCTGAGATTGTGCTCTGGCGCCTTTTGGGCAGGCAGGTGGCCTGGTCGGCGGAGCCCGTAGATTTCAGCATAACGAATTGGATTGTCATGGCAGCAATCGATAAATATTCGCACGCAGAGCAGAGCAGCCCTGACCAAGGAGACCTAATGTTGCCTAAGTGGCCGGACATGTGAGCTGGACTAGGCCATGCGACTGTTTCATGGGCGTCCTAGTTTTTGAAGCAATCATAAGGTGCACATCACATCAAAATTTAAAGAGAGACAGAGCAGTTTTTGGAACCAAATTAGGTCTGATTAGGTCTTTTCTAATAATTGAAGGATTGCTTTTCGGTTTTAGACCTTAGCTGAGGGTATTGTAATTTAGATTTAAAGTGAATATCGTATCATAGACTTTATAAACTGCATGTTTTCTATAATTTTAAGCTTTCTTGTACAATTTATTTATAAAGTAACAAACTTTCTCATACAAACATAATTGAAAAATATGTACTTTTAAATAAACTTGATTTATTATTTGACAGAAAACAACACAACTCTTTTCTTTTCTGATACTGTATCCAGTAGATACGAGAACCTTCGGCCTTAGACAAAACCAAGTAAATCTTTTCCAAATGCCATTGGTCAGTTTTAAATGACAGCTCTCCAAAGTGTTTTCCATGCGGGCTGAGCTACAAAAAATTGAATTGATTCCAGTCTTCCCTCCACTCTTCGAGTCCCCACTCTCCATTCCCATACCCATCGCCTTTGCCAAATAGAATTTAAATCTGCTAAATCCTCGTACATGACAGTTTTCTGTGTTGAGTTCTTGGTCTTGGGTTGCTTGGCCCAAAGATAGAAAGAGAGTGTTCCCTATCCCCTTATTTATTTTTACTTACGGCACTGCTCCTCGAACTCTCGAGCTCCGGCTGTAATGTGGGATTTCGTCTGGGGAAGCTTCGCTCTGTGTGCGGTCTTGAGGTGATTTTGATTGAGTGCGATTTGTACTTTGTGTCGCCTACGTGTTTCGGTTTTTTAAATAATATTTACCTCGTGTGCTCTCCAGGACTTATTGTTGTCTTTGGCCTTTGATTGCGCAGGATGAAACGGCCTCGGCCCGACTTTCGCTTTTCCAGGGCCTTGTAACGGATATTCGTTCAGAAAGTAGTATTTGCACTTTGCCATTTTGCTTTTAGTGTGCGAGATTTGTACACTGTTCTGCTATGTTTGCTTAGTCGCAAGACAGGAAATGGATTTTATTTGGGGAATCAAATGCCACGGAGGGACGAAGTGGTGGAGCCTTTTGTGCTTATGCCTTTCAATTTTATTATACATTTCAATAGAACTATTATTCATCATGTCGTGTCTTTGTTTCTTAATTTATTTTGAATTTTGTCAAGCACGGAGATAGTGTGAATTCCTCCAAAGACTGACAAATTGATTTATTTTTGGAAAAACCAAAAGTAAACCCGATCAATCAGCTGCAAAACCAGGCCACAGCCTTTCTAAACTCTCCCCAAGTTCAATGAATCGCGAGGCCAATGATCCACACAGCAAATTATCCGATCGAGCCGTCCGCCGACCTGTGTACACAGATCACAAAGTCTATAAACTAAACACATTAGCGCAACGAGCTGAAATTACGCATATCTGAGGGAAATCTGCAGAAGACAACTTGGTGCTAAATCGATCATTAAATAGGCCCAAGACCAGGGACAGGGGAAGCGAGTTTAACGACAGCCATAAATACATAGAGTAGAGGGTCGGAAATTGATTTACGAGGCGATATGGTTAAGCTGGGTACTTTAGCCACAGCCAAGTGGATCATCTGTGAAACTAGCACTTGAAAAGTGGCAAATTTTCAGCACGAGTCATGCTGGGGAATGAGTATATAAACGGTTACACTTTTAGAGATAGAACATAGTCAACCACAGAAGCCATGAGAATCATTAGCACCTTGGTCTTCCTTGCAGCTCTTTTCGCTCTGGCGGCTGCCGAGCAAAGTGCTGGTAGCAAGGCTAAAATGGAGAGTGGTAAGTCTCCTTGTCTTGTATAATTCTTGAAGAGTATTTTAAACCTTGATCCTTGCAGCTCTCTCCAAGATTGTGCCCCGCCTGCTATGGAATCTTAAACGCGGCGACAACCAGGAGAGTCACAGGAACACGCAGCAGCAACCCATAATCATAGTGCAGCAGCCCAGCAAACACTCGGACTACGATGAGGACAAGCACTTCCACCACCATCATCCACACCATCAACATTATCCTTATTACCCTTACTACCCACCTCCACCACCACCTAGCCGTCCTCCTCCGCCACCGTTTCCCGGAATGGAGTACACAAACACTGCTGGCGGTGGACCCACCTACCTGATCATCAATCCCAACAACATGCAGGGCATCTACCTGCCAGCCTCCAGCAGCAACAGCACCAACTCCACCAGCGCTCGTCGCAGTGCCTTTGTGCCCACGATTGCCGATCTGCTGCAGGGCCTTAGCCTGGAGGATCTGACCGATGGCAGCCTGTTTGAGGATGACTCCGCTGTGGTCGAGGCTGCCGAGGATGGCAACGTGGAGCTAACTGCCGAATCTAATGGAACTCCATCCCAGGCCCACGATGATCGCGACGAAGACTTGGTTTCCGAGGAGGAAATTGAGGCACTCGACCGTCAGAGCAACCGCGGTGTGAGTCCCAAGCATTTGGTCTCAATCCTCATGCAGGATAAGCGGCGTCGCCGCATCCAGGAGGTCCTGGCCGGCATCTATATGAGGAACTATCACCTGAACAGAAAGTAGTTGAGTGAATTGAAATTGTGCGAGCCTGAATAAAGAGATGGGAACCCTTCCCAACCACACAACGAAAGTTTCGCAAACGTTTTGTCTTCGTTACGGTGGGCGGCACTTTATCATAGCTCCCTGGAGAAATCTAAGCCGAGTTGCCCCAGTTGCCATTGCTCCATTGCATTGTTACGACTTGTGGAGTTTTGGCGTAGCACTAAAATAATCTGCAACTGCAGTTAAAATATTTATTTGCAATTCCCCAAACTAACGTGAGCTGGCCTCTGCCTCTGTGTCTGTCGAAAAAGAAAGGCCACCACCAACGACAGGTGGCACAGGTGATGGGCGAGGATTTGGGGGAACACTAAAAGTTGGGAGTGATGAGCAGCTGCAGTTATTGTTTCAGTCGAGAGCAACAATTCCAAAGGGGCAAACTTGGAGCGTCTGAGTTGCAATTGCCCAACTTTCGAAATATCTAAAATAAAGTACATACAACTTAGCATAATTTTGTGAATACTCAGGGAGGATATTCCAACTGCCGGACTACAATCTTAAAGGGTAATTATGTTTTCGTTCAATCATCAAAGGCATACAGATCATTTCATTTTCCCCGGGCTCGAGGCGGCAAAACCATAATTCCATTTTTCTCTTAAAGGCAGGACAAGCCAAAAGCCCAAACAGGGACGAAACTGTAGTTTTAAACAAGCAACTCTGTTGACCTTAAACCTCACCTGCGGCCATTTAAGGCAGAAGTAAATCAGCAGCAGCGCCTCGGTTGCCGTACACCTAAGCTATGCATAAACCTGAGCTCGGAAATTCCTTTTACCTTTACCTCAACCTCAGCAGTTGGCCATTTTCATTGTTGCCCTGGCTGTTGCCATGAAATAAGATAGAAGGGCGGCTGGAGCGCAGACAAAAAAGATGCCAGGTGCTCCAGCTCCTGCTGTTGCCACTGCTCCGTCTCCGTCTCCTGTTCCTGCTCCGGCTCCAGCTCCAGGTCTGGCTCCGGCTCTGGCTCCATCTCCGGCTCCTACATTCCGCAGGAGTCTGGCACTCCCAGGCCAGACTTTTTTCCGTTTTTCCCAGCTACCTGTGCCTGGGAGTTGGTCGTTTGTTGCATGTCCTACGGCAGCCGAACTTGTTTGAAATTTGACGTGTGTAGTTTGCTGACCAGGAGCAGTGGGCGGAAGGGATTGGCAGCTGGAGTGGGCAGAAGGACGATGCACTTACTCTTCCAAATTTATGTGCAGGCCGCACTGCAGTTGCAGTTCGTTTCAATTTTTCGCCTTTTTCCTTCTGAGCGCAGCGGCTGCTCAGCCGCCTGTGTTTTCTTCTGTGTTTTTGCACAGGCTTCTCCTAACAAATTGATGAATGTCTCGGGCCTGGGAATGGGCCAGAACCAAGGGAACACTCTCGCCGAAAAGCTTTGTGAGGGGCATGCGATTTGGAGGAGCCTGTGCAAACTTTAGTAAGATGAATGTTTGCCCAGGCAAATGACAGGCACCGAGTGAGTGGCTTCCATCTTGATTTTTGAGTCCATAATGACAGGAGGGAGCTAGCCGAGAACACTGGGGGAGCTAGAGCAGGTCCTGTAATTGGTTACAGGAGAAAGTGCTAAAGGGAGTGGTCAGTGTCTGAAAAAGGAACCTTGAAACCTAAGAATTCTCCTCTATATGCAAGTTGCTGTTAAAATTTTAAAAGAGTATTTCACTTATGCAGATATTTTTAAAATCTTGAATATATTTTGTCTAAAACTACGATATTTATCGCCACATGTCTGTAAAACAACACATCGCTGCTGACTGGCCAAAAACGAGCACCGAAAAGGCCATCAAAGGCAACTGGATAAGCGGAGGAGATGCCTCGGTCTCGGTTTGCAATTTTACAAATGGATTTGTTGTAATTTCTTTTGCCACAGCACCTGATGCTCACATAGTGCAAACAGAGCAGACAAAAAAAAAGAAAAAAGGCGGCTAAGAACGGAGTAGGGCAGAGCACATAGAGCAGAAAACAAAGTGGAATAGAAGGCAACAAAACGAAGAAGAGTTATCCAGGAGCCAGCATCCAGGAGCCAGCAGCAAGGATTCACCAACGGTAGAGAGACCAACTTTTACACTTTACACATTTTCACATATGAAAATATTTTTTGCAAGTTTTTATCACTAACCGTAGCCCAAAACCAGCAGCAGCATCCCAGCATCCAGAGGGGCACAAAACATTTATGGGATTTGTGTTTGCCAGACATGTTTGCATTTTGTATATGCGATATGTTTGAAAATCCCGTTTCTGCCATTTCGTGTGCAAAGCCAGAGCAAAAGGATATGGCCGGGACAAAAGGTGGAAGGGGGAACGAGAAAAGCGGAATGGAAAGGGCCACCTTCCATTTTGTTTTTCCTATTTGCCGGAGGTAAGTGTGTGTGTGTGTTTAAGTCTGGCCTCAAGCGGGAATGTCTGCCCGAAGTTAGAAAGTTTCCACACCGAAAAAATGTTTGCACACATACGCAGGAAGTTAATGTGCAATATGATTAGCATTTTGGCGATTCATGAATATTCCTCGAGCTAATTTGACCAAATAGTTTAGACTCAAGAAGTGCCGGAAGTGAAACATTTGCAGTTATGTAAAATCCTTGGTGGATATTACTAGGAAAAAGAAGCTTAGTAAATCTTAAAATTGTAAAACAAAAATGAAAGATTTGTTTTGTATTTTTGTTAAATTTTCTCTTTCATATTTTGACTTATTATAAATCTTGTTTTTATCAAGATATTGCCTCCACTCAAAATTGTCTGTTTTTAACCTTTAATCTCTGAGTTATCCTTTATTTTTGGAAATATAAATAGCTTCTATAATGTAAGCTTACTGTTATAGGCTTTGTTTAATAATGTCTCTTTGTTTTAATTCTGTTTTTCGACCTGTCAAGACCTTCTTGTCACTTAAAAGCCATGTCGCCGACCTTGCTCTTCCCGCGGTGACAAATTTACACTTTGCGTGTCAATTTTATTGCGAGCCATTTCCCTGGCTGCAGCCAGAATTTTTTCTATATAAAGTCGCGTCCATTATTAATATGCGATGACCCCTCTGGTGGTCGGCTGACTCCTAATGACCGCAAGTGACCATTGAGCAGCGAGTCCCCTGCGAGTTCTGTCGTCGTCGTCGTCTGGCCAGCTTTACAAATGACTTTCGCTCACGTTAGCTTTTGCCAACTTAAGTCATAATTTTCCATCGTAATTTTTCTATATTTTTCCAATTTATTATGTCCAAGTTTTTGTTTGTCTGCTTGTGCATTCATGTCCTTGATTAGTTTGGTCCTTGCTTTCTCCGGCTGTCTTATTCCGGGGCTGGGCTGGTATTAAATTGGATTTAGCCAGCGCCAAGGGAAAATCGAGGTTATGTTGACTTGGTTTTAGTGCCTTGGCCAGCTTTTTGTTGCGAATTGTGTTTGGGAGTTTCCATTTGATTGATGTGATCGATGGAGGGTTGATTGAGTGTTAAGTGTAACAGTTTGAGATACAAAATTATGGCATTTTTAGGACACGACTTAGATTGAGGGAAGGACAAGAAAGTAAGCAAAAAATTATAGATCTAAATTAATGGAAATTAAAGAGTTTAGTTATGGAACCTTTTAAATAATCAGTTGTAAAACTTTACATATTTTTATTCTTCTTCAACTTCAAGATTATTTAAGACTCAACAAGAATTTTCTAGTAAACTTTAAAAGTTTAAAGTTGTAGCATCTGAAAACACAGGATATGCCAATGGCTGACAGTTTGGTTTTGGTCTTTTTGGCTTTTCTGAGTCCCTTTGTAGTGCTATCTGATTACAGACAACGCCTAGCATAGTTTTTTACCCTCTGACGGGCATCCGTCGTCTCTCCCACCACTTTCTTGGGCATTGCACACAATATGGCTTTGCTATTTTTACTCAGCAGGTATCGGAGCAGGGGCCTGTGAAGTCATCCGACGACAGAGGAACGTGACCAAGGCTGACGCTGGGCCTCAGATATTCCCTCTGTAAAGAACACCGATAAATCAGAGAGCATTTGCCATGCACACGCCCGCTGCTAAAGATCGATACTTGAGCAATACTCAGTTCCATCCAAGGCTTACCTGTTGCGCAGGCGCCTCGCAGGTCTCTCTTCAGTTCCCAGGACCCAGCATAGATTAACGTCCTGAGATAACAAAATGTGAGCGAAACAACCGCTATAGCCAATAGTGGCTAGTCCAGCGACCAAGCTTGGGTTTAAATTCTCGTTTCGGCAAGGCCAAGCTGGCACTGAGGTAGACTGACTGGACAGAACCGCAGTGCAGCAGACACATAAATCATTTTGTATTAATATCTTTTTTTTTTAGGTCTCTGCTTTGGGTTTCTGAAACTTTGTTTTGTTAGTTTTTAAATCGATTTTCAAATTTATATGCAGTTCGGCGACTGGCGGGCTCTTTGGAAATTATTTTTTGTATATAAAAATACTTTTAAAATAAAGTTACTAAGTAACCATATCAGAAACATGTCCTAAAGCTAAGTTCGCTTGATAAACGCTGATTTTATAACATCCTAATCACAATGCTTGGCCCCCCAGGCTGAATTCCAAAATGAATATTCAGTAAGGTGGGGAAAAAATAAACAAACTACGTTGAGAAAAGAAAATAGAAGCTAACGCAAGCGGTCCAACCACTTGAAGAAAATCAGATAAACAAGCTGAATTGAACTTAGTTAGTTGGAAATTATCATAATGCGTTACACTTTGTGTAGGCAGCGAAACGAAATCCTAATCGAAATCGGTATCTTAGTGAAATATTCAAATAACCTTAATTATGCATGGGCCAGACTGTTTTTTTTTTTAAATTAAAATTCCGCTCGTCGTGTGTATTTTTTGACTAATTAACAAAACACAAATTCCCTTCGGAGAATTTTTGACTATGAGAAAGGGAGAAAGGGAGGTTGTTTCATGAATCAAGCGCGTAACCCCCCATCGTGCTGCATTTTGGAAATTGTTTTATAAATTAATTACCAGCCGATAAAATCAAAAAATGAGGTACTATGAGGTAAAAGAGAAGCTGAGATCTCCTCGTAAAATGGTTACTGATTTCCGATAACAGGTGAGTGTACACTGGTCAATGCATTGAGTTAAATATTAAATAAAATATTGAATTAAACATTTTTTATTATATAATACAAACTCTGGAGCTTACTTGAGTTACCTTTAAATAAATATAAACTTTGTCAATAGTTCCTAAAAATAGTCACAAACAAATTAATTGACTAAAATAGTTTTTTTCCCAGATTTAGTTGTCGTCGGGGGACAGTGTCATCATCTTCATATCTTTATTATCTTTGTATTCAGTCGGTTCTTTCAACATTTTAGTTGCTGAGTTGTTTATGGAGGATTCTCGTTGTATACCCTATAATAGTAGCTAAGAAAGGTATATGGGTTTAAATTACATTGATTCTTCAGAGTGAATAAAGCCCTTAAGAACTCATGAAGTATTTAATATCAGAAATGTGCAGCTGTGCAGGCCCTCCTCTTCCTCCTCTCTCTCTTTATAACTGCCTATAAACTTTGTAGTAAAAAGTTCTAAAATAAATATATTTCTATGTAGTTATTCAGTATTGCATAGTCGCTATACAGATTCTTTCATAGTCTGTATTTTTCTCAGCTTTTTAATAGACAATCAGCCGCACTCACGCTCTGGCAGAGAGTAGCACTTGTTCTAAATTAATCTTCATTAGGGCAACTTGGACAATAACAAAATAAATGGAGGCCGGGCCTGGGGCATCTGGCCAGCCATATGTTGCAATTCCCCACAACGTTCCCCCCGCCCTCTGACCGTCTGCTGCAGAGTGCCGCAAACTTTGATTGAATTTTCATTAAATTTTTCGCTGCGGTAGGCAACTGCGCGCCATAAATCAAAAATTCAACTAGAAAATGTTGTCAACTTTTCACTTTTAATTAGTTTGGCAGTGTGCGAACATGGAATTTTAGGTCACGCTCTGCTGGCATAAATCAAAAATTCACTAGAGCAAATATCGGAGATAGTCCTGTGCACCTGAAACTGCGGGTTGACATAGCCACAGCACACTGTACACTCTGCGGCTGAGTGTGAGAGTTTATGGACTCTGTGTCATACCTGCGGCTAGTTCTTGTTTTTTTTTTGTTTTTTTTTGTTTGCCCTTCCACCTAATTTTTGGTGCATAATTTTGGGCACTTTGTCAACGGAATGTTATTAAAAATTACCATATCAACAGCCGCAATATTAAGCTGCATAAAAATCTTAAATTTTGGCTTCATACTGGACAGGGGACGGAGCACTCTTATTTGTCTTTCAAGCGTCTGTCTCGGCCAGAGGGAAAGCAACAACTGTTTCTGGTCTGGCATAACATGCTGAACATACGCTCCAGACAGCACCCTCGACCACTCTGCCAAATATCCTGTGCCTTCCTGGCTCTCCGACGAACCTATCCTGCAGACATGTAAATTATGTTGGTTTCTGGTCGGTTTCGGACGATTTGCAGCCAGTCAGACAGTCAGAGACCAGTCATCCCCCAGTGCCCTTTCCAATAGTTTTGATCGCTCTCAAGGGCTGTGGATATACATACGGCTATTGTTTCTTTTTGGGGCCAGCTCATTTTTGACATTCCTGCTTGTTGTTTATTGGTACAGGAATTTTGAAATACTAGCAAAAAGTGAGGAAAAGAAGGAACATTTAAAATCTGATATAAGAAAAATATAACAGTTTTTTCTTACTCATAAAATTTTAAGCTACAAATTTTCATTGTAAGAAGAGATACAAATATTCTTTCTTGTTAAGAAATATTTAAAATCTTAATGCCAAGGGTGGAATTTGTTTTAAATACTTAGATTTATATATACTTGGAATACTTTGCCATATCAGCATTCGAAGATACGTTTATCAAAAAACATAATCATTATTTTGGCTCTCAGTCTTGTGTCTCTCTCGTGCGATCACTTCAGAAAAGCTCATTGCTGTTGCTCCTCGATAGTGAGCGAAAGAAAAGCTTTCTTCCGCTAACATTAACTAAAACACATGCGTTACGTAATCAGCGCTTTTCCAAAAGCAAAACAAAGTCAAGGGGAAAAGACGACGACGAGGGGTGCTGCCACGCATGTGTGTATCTTGTAGATACTTTTTCGCATGTATCGCATGCGGTTGGCGTGGATTGGATTACAAACACAATAAAATAACAATTAGTTTTAGTACGAAAAGCAGAACAACAAAGGCAAAACAAGCATGAGATGCCGACAGCGTTGCGTTTGCCCCATAAAGAAAGATGAAATACACCAAAGGAGGCTCCGCAGCAAGGCCAAGTTAATGAGGGCGGTTTCGACTCGGAAAAGTTAGAGAGTTAGAGAACTTGAAGCGTTAAAGTTGCCTGGTTAAAGTTACTTGTGGTTAACCTACTTCTCTTGCATTGAATTAAGATATAAACACTGATAAATAAATTTTAAAAAATATATTAATCGATGTTAAAAGGTTTTAGACCTTCAAAGAATGTGGGCTTATAATAAAGACCACATGTTTTTTTATACAGTTATGTCATCTGGTTTTATTACCCATATTTTTATAATTGTTGTTTACTTGTTTACTATTTAAATTTCTAAAATTACTTTCCCTTTCTTTGGAGTGATAAGCAAAGTTCTCAACACGTGTAGTTATTGTTGCCCTAGTCATTAGCTAAGGTTTATCAATCACAGTCCCAGATAAGAATAGGTCTTGTGGCCTTATATTATTTTAAAATACACAATAAAATTTATAATATAAATGTACCACTAACAAGTTTATTCATTAATTAATTATAGCCTTCTTAAATATTAAAATTTCTTGCTAAACTCCATTCCATTGCCTACTTAGCTACGTGTGTTCTTTGGTGCTTTGCCCCGCTGTCCCTACAGTCGGATGCCCATGACACTGGCCTTGGTGTGTGGCTCAGCTGGCCGCAGGATGACTTCGCCGCGCTCGTCCTTATAGTCCGCATAATCCTGCGAGAGCACGCACTCCATTTGCAGGCCTGCCATGAGGCGTGTGGAGTGCAGGCTAGTGCAGGTGGAGGCCATCACGGGGAATCCCCGCTTGCGGCCTAACTCAATAGTGGCGGCCACTAGCCGGGATCCGATTCCCTGGCGCCGTATAGAGCTGTCTACGCCAAGCATATAAAGGTACAGGGCCCGCTCTACGCCAAAGTGCTTGAAGATATTGGCCCGCTTCTCGATGCCGGCCAGAAGCTTGTGGATCTTGTCTAGCAGATACTTGACCTCCTTTTGCTCGACCTTTTGGAATTCCTCCTCCAGATCCTCGGGCACCATTTCGCCGGACAGCACCACGCCCACGATGCGATCACTGTTACTCCGATCGATGGCCGCCAGCGAGAGGCCCTGCTGCAAGAGGGATTTGTGCAGATCCGCCTCTTCTGGTAATACCCTGCTCTGGGCGGGATCTGCCTGCGGGATGAGCATCAGTGGCTCCTGCTTGAAGAAATGCACGGCGAGGAAGGCCTCGACCTCCACGAAGTCGCCGGGCGTTAAGGCGCGTATTTCGATCGCTGACATCTTTCCCAGTGGCCGCACGCGGAATGAGACTGAGTAAATTTAGCGCAATTTACTTGTTATATATGCCAGCACACATGCAATAAGCTTTCTCGCCTCCGCCGGAGCTTTGCACGAATCAGAATTTGGTTCTGAATCTGAATCTGAATTTGAATTATAAAACGGAGGATCACAACCCCATCCCCGCACGAGAACATCACCCGACTCACACCTCTTATCAGAGCTTTGTGTGATTGTTTTTCGCCGGTTGGGGCCGTTATGGTTGAATGACTCGGGAATTCGTGAATAATACTTTAATAAAAACAAAGCATTGCTGATCCAATTGACACCACCTGCCGTCACTGATGATCTTTTGCGAATCGTTTCAGAACTTATTTTAAATATAAGCGAACTTTAAGAGTAAAAGTAAGGGATTTCAAAAAAGATCTTTATCCTCAACCTAATATTTCAGTAATCTGTACTAGTCCCAAGATCCCAAGATATCCTAACTCAATCTATAGAGTCTTAGGTAACGTTTATAAATATCTTAAGGAGAAGAGCGATATCTGTCTTTTATTTTGTATTAAATTTTAAACAGTTTATTAATAAATTAAACCTCTACTTTCCAAGCTAATAAATAGACTTTATGCCTTTCCCCTAAAGTCTACACCTACAAGGACCCATCAGCAAGTGCTTCATGAAGGCCAATAGGTTGGTAGTAAGACCTGGTTAAAAGGTAACTCCAAGTAGCTGGCAGATTAGGGTCGGTTGACCCTCACTCTGGTTTTGAATGGAGAATAAGGCACTGAGCGATGAGCGATGGTCGGTGAACCATAATTTAAACAGGTTTTGGGGGGAGGGCTTTGTTAGCAACTCGCATGCGACATATGTCAGTTGCAAAGTTCTCACACCGAGCCAACCACCTCGCCCTCCTTGAATTGCCTTTTAATAATTTATAAATCGCTGTTCAAATGCAAAATGCAGGTCATTAGGGCAATTTGCGTGACCCCGCCGCCAACGCCGCTCAGTCACACGCATTCATTAACCCTTTGTCGCCGGCTGTTCGCAGTTTTGCTTCTGTTTGTCAGTCCAATTTGTTTGCCCCTCGCTATCTTTTCCCTTTGTTTACCGCATTTTGTTCTCGTTCTGACCGTTTGAAGTTAAAAATAATTTTTTCTTTTTTATTTATTTACTTTTATTTCATTCTTGCTTAGCCGCGCTCGCGCGCTTTATGGGAATTTAATTAGATTTAAAAGCCATAAACAAACCACTGTCTCGCTTCCACTTGAGGTTCGCGTTTTTTTATTTATTCGATATTTTTGAGTGGCAATTGTTTTAAATTATTGGCGTTTAATTTGTTGCGTCACTTTCAAGGCTTCCAATTGATGACTTCAGAAAGAAAACGAATTAAAGTTTATTGAAATCGATTTTCGGTGGCATGGGAGGAAGGTGGGCAGACGGCAGCATTTGTAGCCATTTTGCGCGTTTCAAGTTTAATTTTCGATTTTTATTTTCGTGTTGATGACAACACCCGTCGGGGGTGGGCGGGCTTTCCCAGAGTACGTGACCCGCTTAACAAATTTGTGCGTGTTTGGGTTCGTCTCCGTCTCCGCCTCCATTTCCACCATTTCCACCATTTCCACTGGAACACTTATTTCACCCCCAGCCGGCTTTATAGTTATTGCAGTTTTATCTGCTTGACCATTTCAAAAGTCACTTTTGGCCTTCTACTCGCACTCTCTCTCCCTCTCTCTCCTTTAATTAAAAGCAAATGCACTCGAGTGTGCTGGGAGTGGCTAGTAGTGGCCGCCGCCGATAAAAGCGGAACTGCGACCTGGCTTTCCCACGTTCACTTTCCGGCTTATTGAAGGCTATCTCCCGTGATCGGTTCAATCGGGCGTTGAGCCCTATAGTTATTTGCTTGGCCCACAGTTGCGGCCTTTATTGCCCGATGGCTGGCACTGGCAGCCACTTAAAAGTGTATTCTTCACCTTTTAAGGGCCTTAGTTAGCATATAGCCAAGGCAACAGTAAAGCAAACAGTTGGACTGTGAATGGTAGCCGTAGCTAATCAGTTTGTTAGGGTTGAGAGACACAAAATAATGATGGGCTTTACAAATTAATAGCTTTATTAATCCCCTGCGGACTAGAGTCAATTTAAGCTGAATTTGAAGATTTATTCATGACAGAAAAATATTTATTTAAACCAAATGGAAGTGGTTTTGAAAATGTACTTGCATTGTTTCTGATAAACAATATTTTAAATTTATTTTTAGAAGTCGGCAGTATTGCCAAACGAGTCGATCAAGACTTGTCTTTCTTGTGTTTCAAAGTAAACTTGTATCTCGGTTTATTAGCTTTAAAATTCTGACTGAAACTTCCAGCTTTACTTGTTTCTGCTGCAGGTTAAATGTGCACAGACCAGTAGCCAGCTTTTATTTGTCATAGGAACAATCGGGCCATAACGTTGACTTTTTCAAAGATTTAAGCATGTAACTTTGGTGTTTATTGGTTTTTTATAGCAATCATTAAAACTTGGTACAAATCAAAAGACCTTTATAAAAAGCCCACATACCATTTGCCTTGAACTATTTATTTTATGTAGTTTCAAAATATATTTCTTGACCCACGTTAATATCAATAATAATAATACCATCAGTTCTTATAAGAATAATTTGTCTGATGCTGCGCTTAAGCTTTTGAATTTTTAAATAACAATTATATCTTTAAAATATAATTCGGACATATAAACATTATTAACTATCAGCCCTAACATAACATTTATAGTTTTCTTTTTATATTTAAATTGGTTTCCTGCAATGACACCTCATTTAATTTTCACACTTTCAACCGGCATCGTTTGCAATTGGTTCCTAATTTGTAATAAAACTTTTTAAACGAATTCATCACACAAATAAAGATAAATAAACCATGGCCACATTGAGATAAACTGAAAACCCGAAAAAAAAGCGCAAGTAACTTTTATTTTCACATAATTAAATTGACATTAGGCGACGTTTAACTTTATCAAACCGAGTTAACGGGCAACTTTCGGGGTTGCCGGCGGTTAATACGGGTGGGAAAACACCATGGGGGGGGGGGGGGGGGGAGGGGTAGGGGACCAGGACTCACCTGAACTCGCGAAGAATCCTGCGGGAGAGCTGTTATTCGCCTGGGGTCCTCGGTGACCCCCGTTTCCCCTGTCACACACTCGCCAAACGATAATCGATAACTGATGTCCAACAATCGATGCTCGATAACAGATAGACGATGTCCGATGACCGATAACCGATAACCGATTACAGAGAAACGGCTCCAATTGCGCGACACGGTACTGTTATTCCAGCAAAAGTTTCGCAACGACTACTGGAGCCGACAATTGGAGCTGCCCCAACGAGCGCCACAATGTCATCCACACCCACACACACACACACACACGAGCCCCGTAGGACACACACGAAAGTGGACGTGGAACATTTGCGATTTCCTTGCGCTACGTTTCCTGCCTCAGCGAAGAGCAAGGAGAGCAGCGCCGGCAGGGCAAAGAGCGCGACTCCTTTACCGTTAGCGCGCAACTCAACGAAGGTCGAAGAGAGAGACAGCAAAAGCTAAGAGCATTTGTGGATTCCATTTGGATTGGGAGAGAGAGAGAGTGCAGGTTGTTGCTGGCCCAGGTGAGTCTGAAATTGCCGTTTTTTAATGTGACTCTAACTTCATATAATTATTTGTGTACATTTTAATTTAAAGTTTAAATTGAAAACTAAGCATTGGATCAGTTTAATGAAATTATCTTAAATTCGTACAGAAACCATTCCAGTGAGCCACTCTCACCTGCAGCCGCATTAAATATTTAAAATTATTGATTGCAGTCTGGAATCTCAACCTCTGCCCACCACCCACCGCCCACACAAGCAAAACAAACTGAACGTTACTTTGTATTAACTCCACCAAGGGGGGGGGGGGGGCTTGGATTCTCTTTTTCACCTCTCTTGAGGCGGCGTATAAGACGGAACGCTGTGGGAACTGGAACACGCACTGTTGCTCATGCCTCGCAAGAGAGTGTGAAAGTGTTTTGACCGTAAGAGTACGGGCCGGAGAAAGGTAGAATGAGAGAGAGATAAAGAGCACGGCGGCTGCCTGTTGATAAGCATTTACAAAGGTAATTTCAGCGGGTGGAACTTCTTGGTCAGGGGTTACAAGTTTACAGACCATGTAAAGAGATTGTGCTTACATTCCGGAACCTTTTGACAGAACATTTTACAATCTACATACAGGTTTTTATTTATTTAATTCTGCCTATTTGTTATATATTTTTATTATTTTTAGTTCGATTTTAGTTAATTTATTAAATAAAATAACAAAAATA
>VNJQ01002968.1:0-16648 GCA_008042515.1 Drosophila truncata | reverse complement strand
TTTTGCGCCATTGTAGAACCTCATTTGAACTGCATGAACCCTTTAGAGTACTGTGTGCAAGTTATAATGATTTGTACTCAATAATTTCACATGTAGATAGTCTTCCTAAACTAAAAACTTTAATCCTAACACACTTAGTACGCATGCAAGCAAACATTCAGGCAGCACGCCAGTAGTTTATTTCCTCGTATTCTTTTCTATATTTTCCATCGCGACTACTAATACCTAACCCCAACAGGCACGTGCCTGGTTTCATAAGGGCCACTTGAGTGTACTGACCGTAGTGCATCAACGTCTATTATGTCTCTTATCTATTATCCTTTATTTATTTCGCGCATTCTGTTTGATACCCGGCATGCTGAAGCTAACCGATCGGCTGTGCCATACAGCATCACGACCAAATGCGGACAGACATTGCCAATAGGGTATTTTCTATGTTGTTTTGACCGCCCCCATGCTAAACGACTACCCTGTTTCCTACAGTGTATCGCTTAATACATGTGGATAGCCTCTTATCTTGTTGTCTACTAATGTAACTCCTCATCCACATGCTAAGCGGCCGCCCTGTGCATTACAGTGCGCCGCCCAATACATGTTGGGCGCATACAAAATTTTATTCCTATTGTTTATCGAACCAGTACCTTCCATTTGCTAAGCGGCCGCTCTGTTTCCACAGTTCGTCGCCTAATACAAATGAAAACATAATCCGATATCACTTATTTCTGCTGTTAAGTCGTCATTTCTTCATATTACTTTTCCCTTTCCTCATGCTAACGGCCGCCCTGTGTAACACAGTGCGCCGCCTAATACATGTTAAAGGGGAAAATTAGCTCATTTATTTATTCTTTAAATTTCATTTATTTATTTATTTACTTAACTTTATTTATTTGTTTAAATATTTGTATTTATTTATTTAAATTTATGTAATTATTTTTTATTTTATTTACATTAATTTATTTTTTTTTTTTATTATTTTCTTTATTTAACTTTATTTTTTTACTTGTTTATTTTACTTTTGCCCTCGATTCCTATTCTGCTACTCTACAAGCCGTTCGAACCATTCGATCGTCGTCTGTATTGTCTTGAACTTGCCGACAATCGTTGCCAACTCGACCCGAGCTGTCTGCAACCTCTCGGCTGTCATCGTTTTAGCACGAATACCACCATACCGTCGCACTAACTAACTGCAACACGCTCCATCCGCCATTCGCCAACGATCGAACGTTCGACCGAGTTGTTCGGTTCGCATCGAACCATCGACAACCACGACCACCTGCCGACGCTTGTCGACGAACGACCGTTCGATCGAACCGTTCGACGCAGCGCCGAACCGTCGGTGCTCTCGACCGTTCGCCGATGTTTGACATTTAATTCGGGAACATGAACACTATTTAATTTAAGTTACAATTCTGGCCTAGCTCTTTGTTATTAAATTCTTCTACATATTTTTTCGGTTCATTATTTATTTATTTCCTCCTGCTGTTTTACAACTTCTGTCCTTGCACTTGCCCTACGCTCCTTTTACATTTGTCTGCGGTTCGAATTACTGCATTTATTATCACTGTTTATAACTTGTTGATTCCATGTTTATTAATTATTTCTTTTATTATTTGTAAGCTCGTTGTATTTAGATTTGTATTATTTTTCCACTTTATTTCTTTACACTCCATTGCACCCACTTTCTCTCTACTCACTCTCTTACATAATAATGCTAAATGTAATCCAGAACATCTGTCCTTCTTTTCTGCTTCCTTCCGCCGTCTCAGATCCTTCCTGTCCTTGGTTAAATCCGTCCGTTGACGAAAGCTGCCGACTGCGCCAGTTAACTATATATGTATATAGATGTAGGATATTGATCGTAGATCAATTTTCCGACCATAATTAAAGAGCTGTGTTTCTTGGTTAAAAGTCAAATCCAGAATGAATATCATTATTTTATATCTCTTCGTTCAAACCTTATTATCTAAGTACAAAGTGCTGATCAAGCGGACTGGGTCTGTAATTAGACCGAATGCATATCTGGGCCTTGGACTCAGCAGTAGCCGCTATGTTTGTTTGTTTGCCAATTCAAGTGTTCGGTCTTTAGCTGCTTGACGACCGTAGGGGCTTAGGTGCGGGGACGCCGATGGAATGTGCTGAGGCGGTAAGTCGCGCGATGCGCCAGATAGCAGTGGATGAGAGTGCGTCTTATCCTTTGGGTGCCGCCGTAGTCCTACGCGATTTTTATGTTGACGACATGATTTCTGGAGGCTATTCTGAGCAGAAAGTTTTAGAAATCTTGCATCAGACTACTGAGCTTTTTAAATGTGGCAATTTTTGGATAAGAAAGTGAAGCACCACTTCACCTGAGGTTTTGCGACACATTACCGATTTTGATAGAGAAGAATTTCTAAAGTTTGGGATTAATTTAGAAACCTCAGCGAGAAAGCTTTATATTCACCTTTGCCCGTCATATTGGATCCGAAAGCCATACGATGTGGAGAGATAAGTTGCAATGTGATGAAAACTTGCCTCAATTAATGGAAACTGCTTGGTCGGAGTTTTGAAGAGAAGTTGCTGACGTAGGCCAGAAGCAGCGAGGAGCAAAGGTTAACCTCCATGCGTTTTGTGACGCGAGCCTACTGGCTTATGGCTCTTGTATTTATACCTGATCTGTTAAGAAAGGAAAGGTCAAGGTTCATTTACTATGCTCCAAATCGAGATTAGCGCCACTGACTACTTTAACAGTACCCAAATTGAAACTATGCGGTGCTGCCGTACTCTTTCAATTGGTTGATGGAATAATAAGATTGAAACTTTATAATTGTCAAATTTACTGCTGGTCAGATTCTTGTGTGGTCCTTTCATGGCTCCGCGAACCGTCATCCAAATTCAACGTCTTCGTCAAAAACAGGGTAGGATCCATACAACGACAGACGAAGGACATGGAACGGGACTATCTTTCTACAGCCCTTAGTCCGGCTGACATTCTTTCAAAGGGAGCTTCGCCGCAGGAAGTGCTGAACACTTGCCTATAGATGTACATATGGCTTTCCTTTCTATACGAGGAGAAGAATAAATGGCCTTAGCCCTGTATTCCAGACATTTCCTTGGATTTCAAGTATGTAAACTCATTTGGATCAATGCAGTAACGTTTGTCATCATCACCCACTTTCATCGGAAGCAGCGTCATGCAGGCCGCAGTCACTCCTCGCCCTCATTCGGCTGTAGTATTGGCCTTTTGTCGGATTAAAAACAGTTGCACGGGAGCTTTGCAAATGCATTATTTGTTGCAGATCTCGATCTCGTCTTGTAAAACATCATAGCTGATCTGCCCAAGGAACGCGTCCAAGATGCTCCCGCATTTTCAGTCACTGGAGTCGATATTGCGGTCCGTTCTACTGTGACGCTCAAGGCGCACAAAAAATATAAGTAAATATTCACATATATATAACCATAGCCTTAAGCCCATAAGCAAAAAAACAGAATAAACATGAAACACTGAAAAACAAACAAAACAGCCACACTGAAGCTCGCAAGATCGCTATATAAAGCGGAGCACGGCCCTTGGTACGGCACTCAGTATCCTCCGCCGAGCAAGACAGACCTCCCAAGAGAAGACCAGCCAGGACCAGGAAGGATCACCGGTAAGCGACGTAGAAGCCATCGTCAGCAAGAAGCTAGGTAAATCTGTAAAACAATTCTCACTAATTCGAAGACCTATAAGCCCTCTAAACCTTTCTCATATATTGTAGATCTAAAAGGCCTCTAAACCATTCTCACTAATTTGTAGACCTAAAAGGCCTCTAAACCATTCTCATATATTGTAGACCTAAAAGGCCTCTAAACCGTTCTCACTTCTTGTAGACCTAAAAGGCCTTCAAACCGTTCTCACTAATTGGTAGACCTTAACGGCCCCTAAGCCGCTCTCACTTCTTGAAGACCTAAAAGGCCTCTAAGCCGTTCTCACTTCTTGTAGACCTAACAGGCCTCTAAACCGTTCTCACTAATTGGTAGACCTTAAAGGCACCTAAACCGCTCTCACTTCTTGTAGACCTAAAAGGCCTCTAAAACATTCTCATTAATTTGTAGACCTAAAAGCCTCTAAACCGTTCTCACTTCTTGTAGACCTCTAAACCATTTTCATTAATTTGTAGACCTAAACCGTTTTCACTCATTGTAGACCTTAAAGGCCTCTAACCCATTCTCAATAATTTGTAGACCTAATAGGCCTCTAAACTGTTTTCCTCAATTTGTAGGCCTCAACGGCCTTTAAACTGTTTTCATCACTTTGTAGACCTTAAAGGCCTCTAAACTCTCTCCTCAACTTGTAGACCTTAAAGGCCTCTCACCCCTTTCCCACTTACTAGGAGACCTCCGAGGTCTCTCCTTCCTTTCATCCCTCAGGAGGCCCAAACGACCCAGCAGAGAATCTTCGCGGCCAGGTCAACGACAGGACGACACAGGAGCCCAGTTGCAGCCGCACCACCGCACGTGCCTAAGAGCAAAGCTTTCTCTTGTAACCTGCGAACCCGAATAAAGCCTAATTTATCGATTAATGTGTAATTTTCTGAGTTTTATCCTCTGGGACCGGGTCGTACTCTCTTTCAGCAACTTTACCTAAAGAAATATAAAATTCTGAGACGATTTTGACGAGTTGCGTACATTGGTATGCCAAAACCAGGCAGTAATCAACTCCTGTTGATTGTACCACTTTCAGACAATCCCGACTATCTTGGCGTCCTTACTCCAGGATACTTCCTCATTCAGCGTCCTTTCACTTCGTTTGCTGAGCCAGGTCTTAGCAGAAGACTACTTGACACTTCTCCAGCAGCGCACCAAGTGGCGCTCAACAGAGCCACCGGTCGAGGTAATCGACGTCATTAATTAAGGATGAAGGACTACTTCCGCTTTAATGGCTCTTAGCTAGAGTTTTCGAAGTCATACCCGGGGCTGACGGCGTTGTTTCACTTGCAGGAGCGGTTACGAAGCTTTGCATACTTCCGGTTGATTCCTGTGTTGAACGTCAGGATCTTTCAACAAGGGGGAGGATGTTCGGAGTCTCCGCTGAGTTAAGCTCTCCGAAGTAAGGCACTCTCCCGCTCTCACTTAGTGCTACTCTCCCGTTCTCACTTAGTGCTACTCTCCCGCTGCCTAAAAATTCTGCCGCCTCAAGACGGCAGGCAGTAGCAGAACAAACTCCAGCAAAAGCAGAAGCAGCAAAACAACGGCCAACCTTAAATCAATAAATAAATATAAACTTTGAAATATAACTAAAATACTGAACTAAAATTAACGATATTTCCTTGTTTTTCATTAATAGTGTCGAAAAAGCTCGGCAGCTTCCAACAAATACTTTCAGGTCGAATAAGCGAAAAAAGTGGAACTTTTTATACCCTTGCAGGGTATTATAATTTCAGTCAGAAGTTTGCAACGCAGTGAAGGAGACATCTCCGACCCTATAAAGTATATATATTCTTGATCAGCATCAACAGCCGAGTCGATCTAGCCATGTCCGTCTGTCCGTTTCTACGCAAACTAGTCCCTCAGTTTTAAAACTATCTGAATTAAACTTTGCAGTTAGTCTTCTATATACTCTCACTCGTACATATGTCGGAAAGGACCGGATCGGACAACTATATCATATAGCTGCCATAGGAACGATCGGTAAATTTTTCGAAAAAAAATTATAACATTGTCAGTTTTCAATATATTTTCACCGAATTCAATATTTGCCCATTAATTATTATTCCAGAACTTCGATTTAAATTTCATAAAAATCGAACGACTATATCCTATAGCTGCCATAGGAACAATCAGGAAAATAATAGAGAAAATCATAACTTCGATGTTTCTCAACATATTTTGATCAAACTTGAGATTTAGTTACTTAACATTATTCCAGTATTCCTTTAAAATTTCATGAAAATCGGACATTTATATCCTATACCTCCCATAGGAACAATCAGGAAAATAATAAAAAAAATCATAACTTCGCTGTTTCTCAACATATTTTCATTAAACTTGAGATTTGGTCCCTTTACATTATTCCAGAATTTAAATTTAATGAAATTTTCATGAAAATCGGACGACTATATCCTATAGCTGCCATAGGAACAATCAGAGAAATAATAGCCAAAATCATAACTCAGTTGTTTCTCAACATATTTTCATCAAATTTGAGATTCGGCCATTCAATGTTAACTTAGAATTTCGTTTTTAATTTTAGAGTTCAATTGCAATCTGTAAGGGTATATAAACTTCGGCGAGCCGAAGTTAGCTTCCTTTCTTGTTTTAGTTTAAGTCTAGTTTGGGACTATATGTACATAGTTTAGTTTGGTTTTTTATTTACCTAGTAGTTTTTTTATATTTTATATTTTTATAATTATTTTAGTTAAATAAGTGTAAAAGCGTAAAAAAAGTTACCTTTATTTCTTGTTAGAAAGGCGAAGGTGCAGTATAAGGCTGATTCGCGGTCCAAAGCCGACTTCGGGCCAAAGCGAAATCCCTCCCAAAAGAAAAAAAATAAAGCTAGTCTGGGCCGAGCAGAAGATCGAATAGGCCAGGTTACACTACGCCACTCTTCCGCATATGTCATCAACGGGCGGATTCGCCAACAAAGTGGTGGAGATGCTAGCTAGTATAAGGCAACGAACCGCAATGAGCACCACCACGGATGCTCCAGCGAGCAAGCAGAAACGCGGCCCAAGTAAGCAGGAGGTCCCCACCCAACACGAAGAAACCTTAGAGGGGGGCAGCAAAGGTCAGCGAGGTGACCAAACGAGCGATGACAACGGGAAGATGCCTGAAGCAAGGTGGAAGACGGTGCAAGCACGGCTCGTCGAAGCGCTGTTTGCACGGATAGAGGATGACTCCCTAGTTCCCATGCCCACATTTGACATACATACCAAGGGGTGACTAAATGGGGTCAAAATCGTAAAGTGTATGGACGACCCGACTCGAAACTGGCTGACGCAAACGGTTTGCCAAATGGAGCTTTTGTGGGAGGGGGCCCAGCTAGTGGTGGTGGACAGGGAACTAATCCCATCCATACGAAAGGCTAATGTATTTTTCCCCGATCCAAAGTGACCGGGCGCTAAAGCTGCTACAGCGCCAAAACCCGGACGTTCTTACCGCAGACTATAAGTTGCTGCTTGACACCCAAAGCCAGGCCAGCTTGCAGTCCTCCAGGTCAACAAGGAGGCGGAGGATATCCTGTACCCCAGGTAGGTAGGTAGGTAGTACAAAAAGCGCCACCCTTGGGACAAGAACGCGCACACCCTACAGGCAGGCGAGGTAAAGAAGGAATTAGGTCTTGACTCCATCATCGACGTCACCCAGGAGATGCGACCTGACAGTCATAGTCAACCCGTCCAGAAGTAAGCAAGGTACCCATGACACTGAGTGTGCTGCAGCTCAACCTTCATAAAAGTAAGCTCGCGTCGGTGGAACTCCTGATAGCCATAGAGCAAAGGTCCGTCGACATAGCTTTGGACATAGCTTTTGGCCGTGGATTGCCTCGGGCATTTCCATTGCCGAACTAAAATCCTCATCCTCAAGTGTATCACTCACCGTCGGTAGGCAGAAGCAGAACCGCCCTACTCGTACGGAAGTACGAAAGTACCTTATGTATCATTACATCACGTTTGAGACGAAGAACAAGCGCCCACTGGCAGCTTCTTGATACATGCCTTACGACAGGACATCGGAGGAACGTTGGGGCACTGCCACCGTGGTAAAAGGAGCGCACAGCGGCATACCACAAAGTGGAGTCCTATCGCCCCTCCTATGGAATCTGGTGGTCGACGACCTGATCAAGAGATTCGAGTGGACAGCCACAAAGATAACAACCTAGCGGATGACGTAAGCATAATTATCATGGGAGTCTGTTAATTATTTATTGGTTCTACAGTTTTTTTTGTACTCTTGTATTTTTTGTTTTTGGTTTTTTTTTTATAAAGTTTTAAGGAAAATAAGGGGCATTGTGTATGTTATAAACAAAACATTAAAAAAATATAGATGATCTCAGTTTTTTTTAAAACTTTGTGAAAAAATAGTATTTAAGGAATGGTTATAATTGATGAAACTATAATTAGCAATCATTATTGTATATAATGAGTTTCTCTTCAATGTCCGCTATTTTCCGCTATTGTTTATTCTTTGGTTTCGGTGTATTTGTATTTCGGTGTCAATGTATAATATGATTGATCAATATGATTGACCGGTGTCGTCAGGAATTTCTACCACTTGAATTGCTTACTGGAAATAAATAAATATATGTATAAATAAAGTTCCTATTCTAAAAACATTTTTATTATTATATTTCGCTATTCCTGCCTACTTAAAATAAAAAATAATCGCCTAAAAATAATGTATATTTCTTTTCAGCAATGAAGTTGAACGGCATCGATCAAAGATTCTCGAAATTAACTCATTCATTGAAATGATGACTGACGCCATGTCTTCCTTACCACACAATATAAGAGACGAACTGACAGCTGAGGAATATATATAAAATGAGGTGTGCGGACGTAACCAGTTTTTCTTTTATCTAACTAAAGTGCTAAGTGCTGAAATCCGTTTTAAAATGTTTCAGTAATTAAAGTAACAAATAAACACTGTATCTAGTTAAATAATATTTACCGCTTGGCTTTATTTTCTGGTCATCCGACTATTTGCAAAATGGTTCATATTACATTAAAATTAACAGTAAAGAAATTGACTGTTCTGAACACGACTACCTTTAAAAACTGTTGAAAATATACCAAATGTATGTATATATATCGATAGAAACAAAAGTACTCATCCCTTAGATGTATCGATATTCACTCGTCTCTAAGCCTCTGGTGCAAGCGCGTGTGTCGCGCGTTAATACTCAATACAATTATAATATTACTCTTAAAACTCGATCCCTCGTTTAATTTACATCAGGTTACGGTCCCAGAACGCTTAAGCTGCGCGTAGAGTAATATAAGTGAAAGTAAAATGAATATTTCTGAAAACCCAAATTAATCGCATCAGAAAACTCTCGTTCGCGGAAACTAACGTTTCGCGGGAAATCTGTGTATGCAAGAGTATGAGTGTGTGAGTGCGAGCAGTACAGTTAAAGGAGTAAGCAACTCGGGAATGAAAGAGTCAACGAGCGAACTAGCCGAAAAGTGCGAGAAGTTTCTGAAAAAGTGAAACAGATAAATCGAAATGAGTTTCGCGAACATTAAAATAGATCCCCTCGACAGGGAAAATTACGACACGTGGAAAATTCAAATTCAAGCTCTTTTAATTAAGAACGATCTGTGAAAATATGTAAGTGGTCAGCTAATTAGGCCAGCGAATTCTCCAGAAAAAGCCTTAGAGTGGGACACAAATGACGCCAAAACGAAATCAGATTTAATTCTGTCCATTTTTACTTCTGAGTTAAGGCAAGTGAAAAATTGTGAAACATAAAAACAGTTATGGGAAAAACTGGAAAGCATACCAGTCAAAAGGTCAGGCGCGAAAAGCACATTTGCTAAAATCGCTCATATTGCTGAAATGCAAAACGGTGAAGACATGCACAGTCATGTGGAAAATTTTTTTGTGAACCTGGACAAAACTCGCGAAATGCACATTCAAGTGATGGACGATCTAGTGACAATTTTACTACTTCACAGTGTGCCTGACGAATATGAACCATTTAGAGTGGCCATTGAAAAGCAGGAAAAATGACCTGATCCCGAATTGCTAAAGACAAAAATGATCGAAGAATATAAAGCGCGAAAGAGAAACAATGTTGAACCGGTACATGACGCCATGTGTACTCGGAAAAACTTTAAATTCGCCGCAAATGCGAACAAATGTTTTAAATTCAAGTGTTTCAATTGCGGTAAAATCGGGCATAAGGCCAACGAGTGTAATAACGAAAACAAAACAGAACATGAAAAAAACGGCGAACCCAAAAGCAACAGTGCGGTCGCAATGCAAGTGTTCACAGAGAAAGGACAGTGGTGTCTCGATTCAGGTGCCACATCGCATATGTGCTCTCAAAGAGAAAAATTCGAAAATCTAAAAAGTGAATCGCAGATTTTGAAATTGGCAAACGATGAATCAGCCCCAATTGTCGTCAGTGGAAGTGTACTCCTAGAAACCTCGATTGTGACGGCAAGCTTAGATGAAAGGCTATACGTACCTCAGCTTCGGTCCAATTTGATGTCAGTGTCAAAAATTACAGATTACGGTTTTGAAGTTACCTTTCGACGCGACGGTGCAGTTAAAGTTGATCCGAAAACGGAAAAATGTTCGCAACTGCATCTCGGCAGTCAAGTCTATACTTCATAAATCAAGGACGAGAAAAATGCACCGTAGCACAAAACGTAAACAAACATTGCAGTGATCTACAGAAGTGGCCTGAAATACTTGGACACTTAAACGAATTTGACTTGAAAAAAATATTAAAAATGAGAAAGTGATCGGCATGAAACTAAACCTACACGAAAACATGAAAAAATGTGAAATTTACATTAAGGGGAAGCAATCGAAGAAACCGTTCACAAAGTCGGTATCAAAATATACGAAAGTTCTAGAGCAGTTCATTCTGACGTTTGCGGGCCAATGAGGGTCAAGTCGCACGGAAGTTCTAGATAGTTTGTTACCTTCATAGACGACAAAACCAAGTGGTGCGAAATATATTTTCTAAAACAGAAAAGTGAAGTGAATATGTAATCAACGGAGTTGCTGAACGGAAAAAACAAATGTTAGTTGAAATGGGACGGTGCATAATGCTTCAAAGCGAATTTCCTCCTAGTTTTTGGGCAGAATCGATATTGACAGCAAACCACGTTAGAAACAGTGTCCCGTCTCGAAGCTTAAATGGCGAAATACCCTACAAGTTGTGGACAGAGAGAGAGAGAGAGAGAGAGAGAGAGAGAGAGAGAGAGGACAAGAAATGGATCTTCATAGGGTACGAGCAGCAAACAACGGAATATCGGCTTTGGTGTCCAGCTGAAAGAAAGACCTACAAAAGCCGAGATGTAAGGTTCCTTGACAAATATGAAGAAGAGAACCGGTATGAGGAGTTCGTCAACACGGATGTTAGGAAAGCCATGAGATTCTAATCGATCTTTTGAAAGATAATCTCGCAAAACAAGCAGAAGTCCATGTAAAATTAGAGCATAGGCCGGAAACTCCAGTGGCCAGCAGCCATCCGCAAGTGGCGGTCTCAAAACCTAAGAGAGGACGTGGGCAACCTAGAAAGCGGGTATTAGCGATGGAACAGGATATGCCTGAGGATGTCATAGAAGAAGACAACGTATTTCTCAGCGAGCAGTTTGATCCAAAAGATGCAACCGAGGCGCTCTCTTGCCCTGACTGCGAGGAATGGAGGGCAGCAATGCTACCACGTTCTGGACAATAACAAAACATGGACCTAAGTGGATCGACCAGAAAACGCAGAAATCATCAAGACGAAGTGGGTTTTGCGCACAAAGCGAAATGCTAATGGTGGAATTGAAAGGCGGAAGGCGAGACTTGTCACGAAAGGATTCGCGCAAACACCCGGTGTAAGTTAAGGCAAAACCTTCGCGCCTGTAGCACGCATGAGCTCCATACGAATGCTCATGGCCTTGTCGTTCGAACTTGGAATGCAGATCAAACAGTTGGATTTCATCAGCGCATACCTCAACGGCGAAATAACCGAAGACGTCTACGTGGAGATACCAAAGGAGTTTAAAGTGATCCTAGATGGCGCTGATCGCAAAAAAGTATGCTAAAAATAAAGTTTGCAAAATACAAAAAGCGCTGTATGGTCTTAAGCAGTGTGGAAGGCAATGGTACAAGAAGCTCGATGAAAAACTACAGAGTTCGTGACTGCAGCCACTATAAAGTGATCTTTGCGGGTACACCATTAATAAAAGCGAAATCCTTGTCATTGACATGAAGGACATGGGATTATTCAAGTACTCTCTTTGGATTGAGTTCGAGCAGAACCTGCAAAAACAAGAAATCAAAATGCACCAGCGATGTTATTTAAATCAGGTCATCAAATGGTTTGGCATGGAAAAGGCAAACACAGTATCAACACCCCTGGCTGCGAATGAGAAGTTATCCAAAGACATGTCTCCAATTGCTGAGGAAGAAACACCTGAAAAGAGAGATCTACCTGTTCCAAAGTCTTATAGGTTCAGATTTGGCTCATGCAGTAAGTTTACTAAGCCAATTTAACAGTAACTTTAATCAACAGCACTGAACAGCAGCAAAGAGAGTTCTTCGTTACCTAAAATTGAGCGAGAACAGTGGCGTTACATTAAAGAAGACGGACAAGAACCTTTTCGGTTATGCGGATGCCGATTGGGGCTCGTACATTGATGACAGACGATCATACACGGGATTTGCATTTATGTTTGCAAACGCAGCAGTAAGTTGGGAGTCAAGAAACTCTCGACAACCCCGGTACCCAGGATGTTGTCGTGATCCTCAACGATAACCAAGGCCTGGCCCGAAATCCAGTATTCCACAATCGTACGAAGCATGTGGATATTCGTCATCATTTCATAAGGGAGCTGGTTGAAAACAAGTCATCGTAAAAGACATCCCAACTGAGAAGATGCGTGCTGATGTATTGACAAAAGGGTTGTGTATCAATAAAATGTCCTTTTATTATTATTCTTAAAACTCGATCCCTCGTTTAATTTACATCGAAAACTAATGAATTTTAAAACATCATATATCCAAAAATCAAAGCACAGCTAGAAGAAAAAATGAACTGTAGAATTAACAAATTAAATAAAAATAGAACATAGTACAGACGATGTAAAATTCAGAAAATAAAACAGAAGAAAAAAACTTACCCCACGCAATTTAAAATCAATGATCAATGGACTAGGTTAAGTTGTTGAAATAGTCACTGGGAATTTAGATGACGCTGACGGACTATACTATTATTAGGTGGAGTCCTAGTATCAATCCTTTTGATCAATACAAAGAAGAAAGTTGTATTCACCACCATACCAGGGCCGAGTTTCGTGACGTCCACTCCGACGTTTTATCTGTCACATCAATCCAGGAGGGGAGGAGTTACCGACCAGTCGGTAGGCAACGAGCCTACGGCTAAACCTCCCAGAGCTACCCTAGAATTGGTACGCTGACTGGGTGGCCAGTTGTAACCACGCAATCTAAACTTTGTCCAAATCGGGTAACGGTCACTTGAGTCGTTGCCCCACTAACGTTTTACTGAAAATGCAACAGGATGCCCCGACCCTCCGATACTGGAAATCTGACACGAGCAGACACTTGGAATGGAATTCGGTTTATACATTCGTTTATTTCATCTTGTATTTACCCTATAGTTTTTGATTCTAATATGTAAGTGCTGAAATAAGTACTGAATCGTAAGTTCCTGGGTTTACCATACAAATCTTCCTCTCCGTATTTGTATGAAATGTCCGCTTTTAGGGTCAATGGTCACTACTACCTCGTTTACCGTTCACTTGTGTGTAGGGTACCCAAAAATGGGAAGTACAAAGGTCCCCATGTTACGGGTGGCGATATGGGTACCCACTTTAAGGACACTACATGGGTACCCACTTGAGGGTGACTAGATGGGTACCCATATTAGGAATAAATAATAATAAACGATAGATAAAAAGAGAACAAACTGGTTTAAGTTGCCAAATTTAATCCCAAATTGGCATGATTTTAGCCAAATCACGGATTTCCCGAACAAATGTTCACAACAAGGCAAATCCGAAATCCGAAAATGTCAAAGGGAATTCCGAAAATGTTATCAAATTGGAACACAATTTCGAATTCAACCCTGTAACGAATGTAACACTGGAATTGTAACTTTCGGCTTACCCGTTCACAGATGGCGCTTTAAGTTGTTTTATTGGCGTTAAAAGTTTTTGCAGTAGAACTTGTTATAATACCATCTAACGTCAAAACTTTAAAGAGACCATATGTGAACAGAAGTAAATGTAAAATGGTAATGATAACCTTACAAATGTAACACTGGAATTGTAGCTTTCGGCTTAGCCGATCACAGATGGCGTTATTAGTTATTGCAGTATGAACAGAAGTAAATGTAAAATGCTTATGCAAACTTTATAAATAACTACTTAGATCAGGGAAGGGCACGAAATCTAACGGACTGAGCAGCAGCTTGCCCTTTAAAATTGTTTTTGTTTTGAGTTGCATGTGCGAGGCCCAACGCTTAGTTTTTGTTGTTGCAAATTCGGGACCGCGTCGTTGGGCCCGCTACCTGCCTCCGAATTTGTGTGGCATTGTTTTTGTAAATCTTCACGCTTCGCTGAACACGCGACTAGCGCGGCTTGCTGGCGCCAATCTAGGATTTAGACTTTCTATTATTTATAACTTGTAATAATTTTGTTTTATAGGGTATTCCCACACAGCTCCATCTGCCTTCCCCAATCCGTTGAGCGGATGTTCCATATGATTTTCTCCATCCGAAAGTTCTCATTTCGTTTCACATCCGTTGTACATCAAAATTTTATGTACTTTTTTCTTTGACATTTAACTCAAAATTCTTCTTTTTTCCATTCTGTTGTAACTGTTTAAAGCTAAAATTTGGAACAATTTAATTGGAACATATGAAATGGAACAATTGAAATGGAATATTTTTATTGGAACATATGAATTGGAACATAGGAATTGTTGAACAGTTGGAAAGTTTAAGGTTCCGCATCAAGATATAAAAGTTGAGCCTGAAGACTCTCCCTTCTTCAGGGGAACAAAGCGCTCAGGCAGTCTGCCTCCTGAAAAGTTCGCGAACCTGAGCAATGACAAGGAAATTGTAGAAAAGAACTATCTTTTAATTTCAAACAAGTATTTAATTAATACGATCTAAACAATATTGGGCAATTGAAGATCTTATTCTTTCTGGAGGTTGGTTTAAATCTGCAGAGATGATGATGACCTACAGGATCAACCAAATCGTAGTAACTACGTTTGGTTGATCCTGTAGGTCATTAGCTGCCAGCTGCTAATTATCTCTGGTAACGCTGTTCTGCTTATTTAAAATATTGTGCAAAGTGCAACAGGTTTAAATGATTGTTATTGTAGTGACTTTCATGCGCCTTGCCAATAAAGCGAAACCTGGCTTTCAAATGGCTAAATGGATTTTCAACATCTTGCTGTAAGTGCACTGTTCCAAGGATGCGGTCCTAGAAAATGGGTATGGCTTCATCAGCGTTTGGGGAAATCGGAAAGCCGATTCCCCAATAAGTAGCAGCGGGACTTTTATGCCACAGACGTCCTTCGCTTATTCTGAAGGATTGAATTCGAGCTCAATTTCCTTGCCAGGCTAGAATTTTGAATAATTCTGGAGTCGTTGCATCGCCTCCAAACTTTCGTCTTCTTTTGGGCCAACTGATATTAGAGCCTCCGCAAATTTTAGGGTTTGCTGCTGTTTAACAGCCAAAACAGCAAAATCTTCCATATTTGAACAAATTTTTTTACGTATTGCATGGCTGACAGCTGTCAAATGGGATGTGGGATGTAGATGTAGCTCTACGAATACGAGATTCACATCTGAGAAAAATCCCAACGGTTTCAAATGGATGGACTGTGTGGAACTAGGGCATTATGCGCATAATTAATTCGCAATGCACAGAACACATTCTAATCTTTTTAAAAATATTTAAATAATTAAAAAAATTATTACTGTGGCATGGTGTTATTCTTGTTGTAAGTAGTTTGGTGTTTGTGTTCCTATAGGGGTTCCATAGAAAGTACACTATTAAAGGTAGTTTGGTGTCCGTTTACTGCAGGGTCACCATAGGAAGTACTCTATAGTAAGTAGTTTGGTGTTAATTTACTATAGGGTCACCATAGGAAGTACTCTATAGTAAGTAGTTTGATGTTCATTTACTATAGGGTCCCTTCAGTGAGTACTCTGTTGTAGCACTAACCATACAACATATAGACTACTCATTTCATACAACGAATATGGACACAAAAATTTTGTAGCGGCAGGCCCCAAGAGCTGTTAGCGGCAGGCCCCGTGGCTTCGTGTGCGCTCGGATTTTTCACTCTCTCATCCTTATGCTCGCACACTAATTGCGAGAGTTCGCTCGTTCAGTCGCAGAGTGGCGCATCTTGAAGAAGGTTCCTCTGATCTTGAATTCTACTTTATATGTATGCGTGCTCATGCATTCACGTACACGGGCGCATGTGTGCGATCATTTCATTTCGACCCAGCAAGAATATTTGGTCTTTTGCTACTTTTGATACTAGGTACCCTAACAATATGGGCATATTCACTATTGGGTTAATTATAAGAATAAGAATATTATATGTTATAATATATTTTTCAATGTTTTAGCATATATTTCATATTTGTTTACAAATTCAAATCAGTGGCAGCAGTGAAATGTTTTGCATATATGTATGTATTCTAATGAATAAAAATTCATCAACTGAGATAGGAACAGGGCATATTGCAGTCGGTGTCAATTAAAACACCGACTGCTCTTTGTGGTTGAGGAATCAAATCAGCTGTTATTGTTGTTCTGCGAGCGCATGGCGCCTGCATACCCTACCGAGTCGGTAGTACCGACGATTGCTTTTTAGGGGAGCTGGCACTTTAATGGTTTATTGTTGTTATTTAATGATCTAGTTAGGACACTTGTTTTGCAAGATATGTTTAATGATCTTTGGTTGATTTTTTTTCTTTAAAATT
>VNJQ01002966.1:0-20540 GCA_008042515.1 Drosophila truncata | reverse complement strand
AAGTAGAGGAGCTGTGCACAGGAACCGACGGGTAACTTTAAACTGCAGATGCGTGAAGGCGAAATTAAATAGATCAGAAGGAAAAACTAAAAATAAAATAAAATAAAGTTAATAAACCCTCCACAGGTACAGTTTATAGGACTTACTAAGAAAATATGTGACTTCCAGGACCAGGAAAAGATCGTCGAAGAGGTGACGCTTCATGAAGTGAGTTCTTGATCCTCGACTACGAAGTAGAGGAGCTGTGCACAGGAACCGACGGGTAACTTTAAACTGCAGATGCGTGGAGGCAAAATTAAATAGATCAGAAGTAAAAACTAAAAATAAAATAAAATAAAGTTAATAAACCCTCCACAGGTACAGTTTATAGGACTTACTAAGAAAATATGTGACTTCCAGGACCAGGAAAAGATCGTCGAAGAGGTGACGCTTGATGAACGCCTTCGGCCACAATCCATAAGGCAGGCAGTCAGCTGTTGATCCTTGGCTACCAAGTCCAAGATCCGTGCACAGGAACCGACGCAGAACTGCAGATTCGTAGAACCTAAATTAAATAGATCAGAAGTTTTATTATAAATTAAATATAGTATTAATTATAGGACTTACCAAGAAAATTCGTGACTGCCAGGAACAGAAGGAGATCCTCGACGTGGTGATCCATAAGGCAGGCCGTCAGCTGTTGATCCTTGACTACCAAGTCCAAGATCCGTGCACAGGAACCGACGCAGAACTGCAGATTCGTAGAACCTAAATTAAATAGATCAGAAGTAAAATTAAAAATAAAATAAGGGATTAATTATAGGACTTACCAAGAAAATTCGTGACTACCAGGAACAGAAGGAGATCCTCGACGTAGTGATGCTTGAAGTATGCCCGCGGCCACAATCCATAAGGCAGGTTGATCCTTGACTACCAAGTCCAAGATCCGTGCACAGGAACCGACGCAGAACTGCAGATTCGTAGAACCTAAATTAGATCAGAAGTAATATTATAAATAAAATAAGGGATTAATTATAGGACTTACCAAGAAAATTCGTGACTACCAGGAACAGAAGAAGATCCTGGATGAGGTGACGCTTGAAGTAAGCCCGCGGCCACCGACACCAACAATTTATACGAACATCAAACTCCAGTTAAGGGGAAATCAAATTAAACAGGTCAGAAGTAAAAATAAAAATAAAAAAAAATAAGAACAAAATTTAAAAGCAAAAAGATTTTCTTGCACAAAAATAAAAAAGACCGAAAATAAAAAAAAAAATAAAGAAATAAAGAAGGTCTTGCTCTCGCAGAGACCAAAAGTGAACTGAAATTTGATTTCTGTTTCACACAGAGGAAAACTCAAAATGACAGGTAATAAAATCGCCTGATTAGAATAAAGAGACCAAATTAGATTAGATCTTATTAGATTAAAGAGACCAAACAATTGTAAAGCATTTTCCCATAGCATACTTTGAATTTTGAACCAAAGTTAAAAAATGCACATAAATAGGCCCCAAAAATCGTTCATTTTTTAGGTTTATACATTCGGTAAAAATACTACTTTTTTATTTATAATTCCATTTTGAAAATAAATAAATAAATTGCAAAATTTGCATAAATGCGTTTTTATTAAAATTGTAATAGTGAGTAGAAATATTTTATTAACTATGAAATAATTACTTACTGTAAGTAAACAAGCTATTATTGCTTTGAATATGTTTAATTCTGATTCCAATTCTTTAATTTACAAAATAAATACTACTTTTTGAAAAGCCGAAAATCAGTCTTAACTGGAAAATGTAACCATTTAATGGTTTCAGTTTTCTTACTTTAAAAATCAGCATTGACTAAATGTGAGCTGGTTGCAGGGCGTAGCAATGCACTATGGTCCAGCGGACCACTTTTGTTGGCCAAAATTAATAACTCCGTAAATTTAAGAGATATCAACTTGAAACTTTACCAATCGTCATTTTATGCTTATAGGATGATACTGGATTAAAATTATCCGGATCAGAACACTATATCCTATAGCCCTCATAGGAACGAAAACAAAATTTTTGAGATAAATCCATAAAAATTTGGTTACATATAGATTATGCTATTTTAACTACATTTAAAAAATTGTATCAAAATCGGATCAGGAATACCTATAGTTTTCTTACGAAAAAAAAGAATATAGTGCTCTTTTTGCCTCTAATTCAATGAAAAATTATTTATAAAATTTTTCTACCATTTAAAATTTTGGTTTTACATTGTATTTTATCTGAATTACAATATTTTATAGTTTTTATAGGATATATCCCAGTTTTCATGAGTTTAAAGACACTTTTAACGCATTTAAGATGTCATTTTCATACAAAATAAGGTAATTTTTCATTGAAAATTTCAAGAAATGTGGTCAAAAGTGGCATTACAGACTATATGCAATCGAACAAGAATTAAATACTCTACAACACACAATAGGTCTCTAGGTGAAACTAGGTGACATTCACTACTTTTACCTTTTTAAACATTAGGTATAAACAAATTTTTTATTTTTTTAAGGCGACACACTTTAAAACCAAACTACAAAGACATTACAACGACTATGAACATTTTACAACATTAAATATATAGTACAAACCCCATTGATTCAAACTCTTTTTAAAGATTTATCAAGTTCTTATTTTTTGTTGAGTTTTTTTAGTTTAAAAATTGTCTAAATTTTCACACTTTTTCCTTGTTTGCTAGCTTGCGAAGAAACAGCTGACTTTAAGCGCTCCGTGCGAGAAAGTGGCGCCACCTATGAAGATTTTGATTGTGACACCTTGATGGTCACTCTATTTCCAATCGATCCATACCAAAATCAATTGATTTGTTTAACTTTTAAAAAATGGATTTTGGCCAACCAAAGTGGTCGGCTGGACCATAGTGCAATGTTGCTGCTGTTGCTGCTGCTGCTGTGATGTTGCTGCTGCTGTGATGTTGCTGCTAATTTATCTGGTGAGTGCGCCAAACACATGTAAACAAGCTGCTGGCCAGGCGTGTGTTTTTCCTGCTGTCCTTCTCTCCTCCTGGAATAAAAACAACCAATCTGTCGGGGTAACGCGGCTCTCAGGCAGCCCACATAAGTAGGCAATGGATTTTTGCCTATTGCCATTTCCGCCGACCACATTTTTAGAAGAACAACATTGTTGCATTTTAATACACTGACTGACTGGAAATCCCTCGTGTAATGGCCACAAATTAAAGAGCTCGGACAAAAGCTTAACTTTCATTAATCGCGGCAAATGTCAGGGCACAGATTTCCCGCCAAAACAGGGCCAAGAGCGAAAGGCATGGTCGGCGACGAAGGGAAACAATGCAATGGGAGAACGCTGCTGCGCGCAGCTACAACAAACTATCAAAATAAATAACAGAACGTGACGGCCACGTAACGTGGCACATTCTAGAGCCCCCCAGCCGCCACACCATCCTTGATGCTGACCTGACCCCTCTCAGTGCCCTTTTGCACACACACCACACAATTGCCACACACAAACGAAACTTTTCAGCCACGAAAATTGCACATAAAACTTAATTAGTTTTTTCTCTCTCTGTTTGGCTTGTTTGGCCCTGCAAATGTGTGTGTGTGTGTTTGTGTGTGTGTGTTTCGTGCTGTTTGGTCATTTTTATCATTTGCACTTAATTAATTAAGTTGTAGCATTTTTATTGCCCGAAAAGCAACAGCAAAAACAACGAGTCCAGAGCCTGGCATACATATATACATGTTTATGGAATAGTTGTTGTGTTAGAGAATACGAAATAAAGGAGCCAATCGTACAAAATACCCCCCCCCCCCAAAAAAAAAAAAAAAAGAAGATATATATTTCGCCAGATGGAATTTCATTGGGAACTCGCAAGTAATTACAGCAAATGGAACAATTTGTAAAAGTTTCTGTTTCTTCTTCGAGATGCGAAATTTTTTGTAGTCCCTGAAATTCTTTTTTTAATTTAATATTATATGTAATCGTGGTATTTCCGAAGCTGAATTTACGATCCATTCTTCTTGTTTCTTTTTCGAGATGTGCAATATTATATGTAATCGTGGGATTTCCGAAGCTGAATTTACGATCCATTCTTCTTGTTTCTTTTTCGAGATGTGAAAGATTTTGTTGTCCCTGAAATTCTGTTTTTAATTTAGTATTATATGTAATCGTGGGATTCCCGAAGCTTGTCAGTTGAATTTACGATCCATTCTTCTTGTTTCTTCTTCGAGATGCGATGGGTTTTAAATTTAATATTATTCGTGTAATCGTGGGGTTTTCAAAACTCGTCAGTTAAATTCCATTCTTCCATTCTTCTTGTTTCTTTCTCGAGACGTGCAATTTTTTTTGTAGTCTCTTAAATTCTCTTTTAAATTTAACTTTATCGTGGGACTCCCAAAGCTCGTCAGTTAAATTTACGATCCTAGCGATAAGACTTAGCTCACTGTTCCTTGGAGTGTCCCAGTTCTGCTTTGGATCCGTTCTGGTCCTTAAGTTCTTTTTGCTTTCCGAACTCAAAATATGCAGCCATTTGATTTTTAAGCCTAAGTGCAGGCGACAGCTTTTCGTTCTTCTCGTACAGAGAGCCCTGCTCATTCTTTACGTTTTGTTTCTCCTCATTTTGCGTTAAGATTTTTGCCTTTAGCTGCTCGATCTCCTGGCGGTATTTAGCTTCGGTTTTATCATAGGCGATCTTTTGATTAATTAGGGCTTGGCGCAAAGATTCCGATTCTGTCGCATTGGCTTTTAGCTTTGACATGAGGTCAGCATTGCGTTTATACAGACTCGAGGACATGTCCCGCTCTTCCAGCAATTGTTTGTCCAAGACCTCCTTTTCCTTCTGGAAACGTTTCGTTTCGGTTTCTAGATCGTCATGTAGGTGGTTGCACTCCTTGGTCAACTGCTCGATGGCATGGTCACTATCTTTCACATTCTGTTTCAGCTTCAAGCATTTTTGATTGAAATACTTCAATTGAGCTTTTAAATCCTCCAATTCCACGCTTTGATCTGACAGGATGTTGTATGCCTTCCGCAGCTGCACTCTAAGCTCATCATTACTTAGTTTGAGTGCATTGTTGAGTCCTTGCTGGGATCTCAGCTTTGCCTCCAAATCGTCAATGAAACCATTGATAGCTGAAAACTTTGTTGCAATCTTTGAATCCTTGCGGGCCATCTCCTGCTCCACAGCCACTTTCTGAGCTGTTATAGCTAATAGGTTTGCGCTAACAACATCATTTGCTTCCTTGGCATTCTTAAGACCTACATTTATTTTTTCAATTTCTAGATCTCGATTGGAGATCTCCTTCTCAGAGGCCAACAGTTGGAATTGAAGCATGTCAACCTTCGCCTGCAGAGTAGAGGGCACTTTCATTGCCTTCGAAAGGGAAAACTTCAGAGCTGCGTGCTCCAAAATCAAATCGTCATGGCTAGCTGCCTTTAGTCTGGCAGTTGTTAGTTCCTTTACCAGGACATTCATATGGTATGTCATAGCCTTGAGTTGGTCCTCGAAAGCGTACTTCTTCTTGCTCACTTCAACCATTTCAACTTCAAGCTTGTTAAACATCTTCACGAGGTTAAAGTGCTTCGAATGGACATCATCGATTTCAATCAGTAGCTTGGAGTTCTCCTCCTTCAGCTGGTCATATTCTTCCTGCAGCTCTATGAGTATCGCGTCCGAGGAGTTCACATACTCGTCGTGAAAAGTTTGCATACTCGTCACCTCTTTTAACGCCTTGATTTGATCGTGTTTGGCTTGTATGATTTCAGCCTCCAAGTGTGCCCTCTGTTCGTCCAATTCCGTTAAATGATCATAGTCCTTGAGCTTCTCGTATTCCGCTGCCTGAAGGAGACTATCTTTCAAGGTTTTTTTGCACTGCTCTAGCTCTACCTGGTGCTGGGCCTTTAATTGCTCCATATTCTTCTCGATTATGCTTTTGAGCATAACTTGCAATTCCATCATATCCGCTTTCAAGCTATCCGTAACGAGTTCCTTACTCTCCTGGGTTTCCCGTTTTTCCAGTTTCTCCTGCTTTTCCTGAGTGTATAGATCAAATTTCGCACGGTTCTCATTCTCGATTGTAATCATTTTCTGCAAGTACTCAATATGCAGGGCATTAATCTCATCAGACCTTTGTTTGTCCTTTAGTACAAGTTCATTTTTCTTTTTCTCTACTAATTCCGAAAGTTCAATGATTTTTTTTTCGTACTCTTTTAGGGATCCGCTCTGCTTAGAAGCTGTGAGGCGACTAAGGCCCGTGCGGATACGACCGGTGACATTATGGATCGTCTCTGAAAGCTTAACAAACTGCTCAACCATATTATTGTTAGAGTCCTTTCCGTTGGGATGGGACAGGCTACAATCCTCTAGAAGTTCGACAAAGATGGCCTTTCCCTTTTCAGTGAAAATATCTGGAAAGGAGATACAGCGCCGGTTTAGAAGAGCAGGCTGCCATAAGGTTGTTGTGTTGTCAAGCTCTTTGGTCTCAACTTGAGTTGGCTCTTCAATTTCGCGTTCCAGTTTCTCCATCAACTTTTTAATGCGGATCTTACGGGCGCGCATAGCAAATTTCAGGGTGGACTCAGACTCCTCCAAGATCCAGGGCCTAATAGTGCATATAATAGAGGTAAAGCCATGGCCGCACAGCGATGCCTTCAGGAAACGCAACAGCTTGCAGTCGGTGAAACCAATATCATCGGGTTTCGCATTGCCACAGGACAAACTCTCGACTACGGTGCTGAGGAAACTCAAGCTATTTCCACTCTGTCGATCGGTCCCAGCCAGGTCCACCAGAGTCAGAGTACTCTGAAGGAGAGAATCGCTGCGATCAGGATGCCACGACTCGATGCTTATACGAAAAATGGCGTGTGAATCGCTGGAGCGTTCCTTTTTGCCCAGGTCGATAACGTTCATAATATCGTCCTCGTCTATTATAATGGCCTCCTCAGAGTCAACCTTCACGATCCCGTTGGGAGCCTCGTGCAGCTCGAGATTCTGGTACTGATTGTTGAGCAAATCGTTGACCTTCTCATTGCAAATCTCGATGTAACTTGCGCGCAGCACAAAACGGCGATCAGTTACATTGGCGATCTGATCGAAGATGTACCTGGCGGACAGCAAAATTATGCCAGGGTTCTGGCCATCGCCCAGCATGATGTAGGTTTTGCCTAAAGAGAGCGACGATGAGCGACCGTGGGACGAGGCAAGAGGAAAAATATAAATACTCACCTGACGACTCCTGGCCGTAGGCAAAAATAGTGCCATTAAAGCCCTGCACGCATGCGCGCACAATGTGCTTTCCCATACAGTCAAACACCTTCCGGTTGCCGGAGTCCTCATCGAAAACATAATCTACGTGGAAGTGCATCAAGGGAAGATTCCTTAAAGAAGAACCTTTGAGACACTTACCAAAATCACTCGCCTCCAAGAGGCTGCCTGCCAACTGGATCGAGCGGTCTCCCTTAACCTGCCACAAGGAAGAATGGCCGGGCTTGAGGGGACACAATTTAATGCCCACCTGAATGGTACTCTTCTCAGACATACTTTCCTCAGACATCTTATTGCTTAAGCTTTTCCTTTTTTTTTTACTTTTCAGACACACACCTTTTTCGCAACCACACGAAGTTGGTTTTCCGGTTTGAATGACAGATGCAATGACAGTTATCGATGATTTGATAACTATACATGTCTCCCTGGTCGTCCATCGATTCGAAGAAATACCCTTTTTGGACTTTTGGATTTTCAGCATTTGTTTTATTTGGAGTGTTCACATTTAAAGTGATTTATTTTACTTTGAATAATATTAAGTATAGTACTTAGTACATATATTTATATAATAATTAGTATAGTATTTATTAGAGAATTTAGATTTCTGTTTAGTGGTTTAAAAAAATATTATATAGCACAGAATAGTATTAAAATTATTTATGAAATTTTCATTTAATTAAAAGAACTACATAATATATCTAAGAAAGAAACTAAAATGCTCCATAAATACCAAATTTTCTTTTGAAAAATCATCTTATTGCATTTATTACATCATTTGTTATCGATTTCCAATTGTTTAGGATTATGTTTCATTTCCTTCGTTTCAGAATTAAGTAATGTGATCGCCCAAAAGGGAACGAATCGATTGTCTACGAAAAACACAACTCTGTTCTTACATCACGTTGAATGAACAATGTAAACATAAATAAAGAAGCTTAATTTGTAATCTGCAATTAGAGATAACCCGCCAAAAACATGGTGTTACCTAATAAAAAATTAAATAATATTTGAAAACGAACTAAGCCCAATTTTTGCAGAAGTAAACGAAGTGCCAAAAGCTTTGCAGGTCTTCTTGATTCTTGATTATGAAACCCTAATTGGATTTGCACAAGCAGAGCGTATCATAAATATATAAGACATATATCGCGGCAAGTACATAAGTGCCAATAGATATGAAAAATTGATCAACTGCGCGAGGCCGCTCACATCTACTGCCGTAAGTCGTAAGTCGTAAGTCGTAAGTCGTAAGTCGTAAAAATTAATAGCCAAATGCTTCGAATGTGAATGGTAATGCACAGAGGATGGGGGGCGGCGGGCAGGTTGGAAGGTTGAACGGCGCCTGTTTTCGACCTGGTCGTCGACTTCAAGTACGTGTAATATCAATAAAATTAAGCCGAGACAAGATATAAGGGAACGAGCTGAAGCCGAGCGAAAAGGGAGGAGCGCCAAGGACCTGCGTGCAATCATAAAAGCGCGACAGTGCCAAACAATAAGCTGAAAGCCTCTTACATGTATTTTTATGCCCCACCGCGAGGCACCACACTTAAGTCCCACCCACAGGGCACCCCTATGCCACCCATCCACCTCCTCCTCCTCCTCATCCTCCCACTGCGAGCGAAGGCGACGCCGCCGTGTCGCTCCTAATGCGACTTGAAAAGTCAACGACATCCGCCGCGGCGACGTCCACGAAGGGGAGGAGAGCACGAAAGGCTTCTAAATGGTGGCACAGTCATTGTTTCGCCCTGAAGGATCCGCCAGCTGAAATCCAAGCCAGACCTGGTCCTGGTCCTTGATCCGCAGCCCACTCTCTTTACAGGTGTGCCGGTACAGTAGTGCCTGGTCTGATGGTTAATATGTAAATAATTATTTAATAAATAAGGTCAAGAAGAGAGACGGATAATGAGACCTACTGTTAACCCATATTTGCTTTAAAAAGTTAATAGATCTATATAAACATCAGAAGTTTTAAGGATATGGAAACCTTTTAAGATTAAAAATATCTATATTTAATCTAAAATTTAGTAAACTTTTTAATACACTTCTTCCTTTTAAGCCCAAAAGCTATTTATAGCGTTTAAAAATTACCTTACAATAAATATGACAAAGATCTTCTTCCTTGATACCTGATTTAATCTTTAATTTGTAATTTTCTAGCTCAAAAACTGAAAAAAAACCACTGTGCGGAGCAGTATGTGCCGCTGCTGCGTTGTTGTTGTTGCTGCTGCTGCTGCTGCTGCTGGGCTGAAGTGCTGCTTAAATATGAAAAACTAACTCGCAGCTGCTTTTCACATTTTCCTGCACTTGACACTAAATTCACTTTGGGTAAGTGGGTGCTTCGTGCACTTGAAGCGCACTTTCGCTTGACAACAAACCCACTAACGCATCCACATCCACATCCAGGTCCACGTTCACGTCCACATCCACAGCCACATCCATGCCGCATTCCGATGCAGTGCTGCATGTGCGCCGCCTTTCTGCGGAACTCTTCAGGTCCTCCAGGACGAGCAGTACGAGCAGGACGAGCAGGACAGGACAGGGCAGGTGCACAGTGTTCGTATAACGTACATATATTTATTTTATTACTTAAATAAATTACAAAACGGTAGTCGGTTAACCAGAGCCAAAGCCAAATGGCCACCCGGCCGCCTGGTCGTCCTCCCTCACCCCCGCTTAGCTGCATAGTTGAGGAGCTTAGCGCATAATATATTGTTGCAGTGAAGCAGCCACACTAGCAACAGCAAAAGCTACACACGTGCACTGAAAGAAAATTAGTTTTCAACTGCTAAGCCTCGCCAAATGGTTTCAGTTCAATGGAGATGCCATCTGAATCGAAATCGATTTATTTCTGGTTTAAATAGTTATTAGATTTCAATGGGTTTCTCTATCGTTTATCTAAGAGGCCATTTATCAGAAATATAGTATCCTTTTCCAAAAAAAAAGGTTCTTAAAATATGCAATTTATTCGTTTTTACTTGAACTGTTGTAAGTTATTTATTTATTTTTAGTTTGATTAACAAAATATTTCTCAATAGTTTATTAATTGATTATCTACATAACTCATTGATCCCAAATAATATAATAAATTAATTAACAAGCTTTGCTTTTTTTAAGGGATTCATCAGATTTATGATCCTATTCTTTCTGTGCAACAAAAGGCAACAAAATGTTTGTTGGCCGAGTTGATAGAGGGGCGGGTATTGAGGCTTGGTCCTGCCAGCGGCAGGCAGAGAGTGTGTGTGTGGTGTGGCCGACGTGAAGAGCAGACAGGCGAGGGAGAGGGTCCACAGGTGAGAAGACAGGTGGAGACGGAAATGCTACGCATTTTGAGTGCCGCCTCGAGTAGAATTTTGCCAAGTTGGGCAACATTTTTTGGTGGAACAAAGTCTTATAGCCCATCAGCAGTTTCTCTGACAACAAATTATTAGGGTATATATTTTTTCGGGACTTCTCTCACCTAATATAAAATATATTAATTAAGTTTTAAATACTTACTTTATAATACTTACACTAAACAAACTGTTTACTTGAGAAATCAAGCCAAAATCCAATACAAATTGGTTAACCGAAGTATTATTTAATTTTTAAAGCTCTGGAAAATACTTACAAGTTAGAAATTGGCACCAAAAACATAAAAAAAAACTCATTGCAAAGTGGCTTTCAATTCTTACGTATATATATTATTTTGTTCAATTTCAATTTCAGATACTTTTCTATTTACAAATGAACTCCGAATGGGGATTTGCTGTTTCTACACACCGCTCTCAAGAGTCGGGCATATATGGTATGCTGTATATTATATTGTGTATTTGTATAATCTTCGTTAATAGTTACGTATAATATGCTTTTATATTTCAATATTGTTTCAGTTAAATTTCTTTGCTTTGAAGGTTCTCCATTTGATTACGTTGCCAAAGAACAAAATAGGGGATTGACTTCCCCAGGGAAAGATTATGATGGGTGTTGTCCTGCTCCTTAGCCGTAGTAGTTACCCGGCGCCTGGGTGGGATAGCTCTTGGCCCCGCCATTGCTGGATGAATAGCCATCGGAGGAGCCGCCCCTGGACGAGGGATTCTCGCTGAACAGACCGCCAAAGTTCTTGGAGCTGAAGATATCGCTCAGGCCACCGCCACCGCCGCCGCCGCCGCCGCCACCCATGGCTCCACCTCGATTGGCATTGCCGCCGCTAAGCAAGCTGCCCAGGAAGCTGCCAGCTCCGCCGCCAGCGCCGCCTCCTGCATTGCCGCCACCACCGGACAAAACGGATCCGAGCAGGCCGCCAAGGATGTTGCTTCCCGAGGAGCCGCCACCGCCGGAACTAGCTGGAGATCCACCGCCGTAGCCACCGCTGGGCTGATAGGCAGCTCCACCGCCATTAGCTCCACCGCCGCCGCCATTGGCTCCGCCGCCCTGCAGCTGCTTGGCTATCTGGCCTGCAATGATACCGGAGACCGCTTGACTCACCGCCGGATTCGAGAAGAAGTTGGAGAAGAAGCCGCCATTCTTGTCTTTGGGCTTCTGATCGCCGCCGCCGCCGCCGCCGTTGTTCTCGTAGCCGGGGGCAGGCGGTGTGTAGCCAGGACGCGGCTGGTAGCCGCCCGGAGCGGGCTGGTAACCGCCAGGAGCGGGTTGATAGCCACCAGGAGCGGGCTGATAGCCGCCATTGCCAGGCTGATAGCCACCGTTGTAGGGATTGTAGCCGCCGTTGCCGCCGCCACCACCACCGTAGGGATTGTAGCCGCCGTTGCCGCCGCCACCAGCATTTCCACCCATTCCACCGCCTGAGTTCGCATTGGGTAGACTGGGGTACAGGGAATGGCCGCCAGCCGAGAAGCCACCACCGTATCCGCCATTCCCGTTCGGGTTGCTGCCCGCATCCGCATCTGGCAGCGGGGCACTGGGGGCATTCGGGGCGTATGCGTTATGGCTCACCTCTGGATCACCGGCGTTCAAGCAGAGCAAGCAATGTGTTGTTAGCCACAAAAGCGGGGTTCGTATTGGGGATGTTGTGATACATAAAACACAAGTTGGTCAATGGAAACGAAAAATAAAACGGAGAACACAAATTAGACAAAAAAAAAGAAAAGAAGAACACAAAACAGGGGGAAAAATGAACTTAGCTTAGCATTATTTTCCATTTGTTTTGATTAACAATTGCACCGATTAAAATCTACACAACTTTGAGTTTCATCTTCCGTCTGGGCTTAGGTCTAAGTTAAGTCTTCGCTGTAGTATATATTAAATATATTTATATATATATAACCTCCATACACATGTTTAATGCTATGTACAACTCTTCTTCCTTCCACCTTTAGTTGCAATTTTTGCGTCTTTTGATTAGTAAATACTCGAATACTTATTGTTTGCTTGTTATTTTTGTTTTTGCGGGATTAGTATTTGCATTGTTTGGTTTCTGTTTTTTTTTTTTAGTTTTGTTTTTAGTTCTTAGTTAGTTCTTTAATACTGTTCATACGGGGTTTACATGGTTCGTTGAGGGGGTTCAGGCAAGGATCTAGTAATAACAAGATGCAAAGTAGTCAAGAGAGCGTTCTCTTTTGCTGGCTTTTTAATATAAGGCCTTGGCATTTTGTTATTATATGTAGCACATCCTTACCTTTAGAGATGGCAAATGAATGTCAGGCGGAATATATATATGTATGTCCCAAAAATCAAGTGTTCAAATACAAACGGACGGAGTAAATATTCCGGTCTCGAATTTAACCGGAATTTACAGCATCAACTTATAAATTTGTAAGTAGAACGATTTGTATCTCGGGTCGCTCAGCATTCGATTTGCTTGTGGCTGAGATCGGTGAATCTCAAAAATACTGTATATATTAAATAGGTGAAATATTGTTGGGACAAATGCCTCATAATTGCAGCATACAGACTCTGCAAATACTGCAATATTTTGTGAACATTCTGAACAAGTCATGCAAGTATTTTTGGCTTTCGATTCGTTCGTGAGTGTGTGATTTCCATGTTGGTCTCATGTATAATAATGTGGCTCTGGCAGTTGGTTTGTTAGCAAATGTAAATGCATTCTTCCGTGACCTTTGTTTGTTTGTTTGTTTGATTCTCCGTCGGCTTATTGTTTAGCTTAGTTTTTAGTTGTTTTTTATTTTTGTTTTTAGATTAGTTCCGAACACCTTAGGCTAGCTTAATTCTCGTCTTCTTTCTCGTCTCTTTAAAATGCCATTTAAATTGCTTTCACTGGTTATTATTTATTATTATTATTCGATACAAAAAAAAAAAAAAACAGAAGGAAATGAAACTTGCACTTGGTGCACTGCTGCTGCAACTCGACTGTAGCTCATTATGCATTTTGATTGACATGCGTATCTCTGTATCTACAACACTATATCCATCTAAGTATCTCGTATCCCGCCGACAGTGGCAGCTAGCAAAAAGCCGGCCGTCGTCTGGCCTTAAATTCGTAACATCAACAAACACGAAATTAACATCAAAGTTGCCCAACCAGCCATGCGTTTGTGCGAGAGGTCCTGCAGCCAGAGAGTTGCCTGGTTGCCTGCCTGACGGCGTGTCTCTGTCTGTGGCTCTGTGTGTCCGTGCAGCGGTCAGACTTGAGGGAGGCTCTGATGCCGTCTAAGCCCGAAATTAAATTCCAATTTAATTGAGCTGCAAAAAAGAGCACTACACTCCACTCCACTCAACTCCCAAAAGGGGGATTCCCTTGACTGATTGTCGAAAACACACAAATGAACTTGTTGTATGTGTATACATACACACACACTCTCGCACTCGCTTGCCGGCACACAATATTAAATTGAAATTACGTATACGAAGTGTGTGCTAGACCGGCAAAGGCTGGCTGGCTGGCTCACAAAAAATGCCAATATCGTGGAGAGAGGAGGAGCAGGAGGAGAGAGCGGTAGAATGGCTGCTGCTAGTGTAATTAAAATACAACTAAGAGACACAAAGTGCCCAAAAATGCTGCAGGAAACTTTGTAGAGTCCTCTCTGTGTCTGTGTGTCTGTGTGTCCTGTGGCTGAATTTGTTTCCAATTGCATGCATTATTCATTCGCAATTTTTTGTAATAAAGAAGGGGGGCTCTAAGCTTTAGTAACCTGATATATATTACACTTCTAATTACGTAGTTGTAGCCATTAAAATATAGTATTTCAACTGCCACTGCTTCGGCTTTACAATATTAAGTGTCTTAAGCTTATGCCAAACGATACAAGAAATTATATCAAATATACATAAACAAAAATATGAGATAAATCGGGAGAACTTAAAGTGAAACGAAACCAAAGGTAATTATAGAGCATACTTTCATTTTCGCAAGGTAAACTAATATCTACTTTAGAACTCTTCTTTATATTTTCTTTCTCTCTCTGATTATTATATCGTTTTCTACGCAATTCCCTGTACAAGTGAAATTTACGAATCAATGTCCTTGTTCTGCGAAAATAAAAGTATGCTCGGAGCTAAGCTTTTTTTTTTTGTTTTGATTTGATTTGATCATTCAATGCTTGAATTTTCCAGGGATCATCGTCGTCGTCGTCGTCGTCGTTGTGGTGGTTGCTTCTGCTGCTTGACAGTTTATTACGTGTGCAGCAGGGCCAGTAGGAGGATGCTTGCGGTGGCCAGGAGTAGCGGCGTTCCGCCAATAACGCCAGCTGCCGAAGGATGCGCCTGGGTGCGCCTATTATAAGGATTCTGTTGATTTTGATTCTGATATTGTGGCGGTGGCTTGTTATACATATTCGCATTCGAGTGCTGCGATTGATAGCCCTGGTAGTTGCTTCCATACGGCGCCAGACCGCCACCGCCGCCACCCAGGATGCCCAGCGTGGAGCTGGGTAGCCCCATGCCGCCGCCACCGCCGCCACCCATGCCTGCGCCGCCTCCAACGCCACCGGGCGGACCGCCGGTGCCTGTGGGCCCGCCGCCACCATAGAACGGTAGCTGGCCGAAGACGAAGGGCGGATTGTACGGATTCACCGGCTGTAGGCCATGCATCGGGTAGCCGGGATTGAGGACGCTGCCTGGATGATTGGGTTGGGGGAATTGCTGGAACGAGGGCGCCGACGTGGGCGAGTTGTACGGGAAGATGGGCATGTTCGGTATGATGGGCATGTGGTGCTTGGCCCCAAAAACGTAGTGCGGATCGATTATACCCGTTGAGGAGGCCCCCGCCGCTCCTGTGTTACCATTTCCGTTCCCGTTCCCGTTTGAGTTCGCGCTTCCGGACTTGTCGCGCTCCCCATTTCCGGCATTTCCGTTTCCGGCCGCCATTTGGGCGTCGCCACCGCCACCGCCACCGCCACCGCCACCGCCGCCGTTTTGCTGATGGCTGTAGGTGTAGGTGTTAAGCGTGGGATTCGATGAGGCGGGTGCAAAGATGTTGTTCTCTGGTCCCTGGCCCAGACTCGATCCTGTTAGTGGTTAGTTGTTGTTTTTGGCGGAGCACAAGCACACACAGAAAAGAGAATGCAGGGTCGTTTGTTAATGTTTGAGGCCATGACCATGACCCAGCCCTGTCCTGCTTCCAGCTTCCTTACCCTTGCCCGGAAAGCACAGAGAAAATTCACTTTAGGGTGGAGGAGTTCTTAAGTAAATCTTCTTTGGTTTATAATTGTTTTTTCAAGCTAAACTTAAATTATCTTTCGTTATATAAAGACTCGGCTAACAAATATTTAAAAACTAATATAATAATTAATTATATATTTCGTAGCCAGAAATAATCATATTTTATATATTTTCTTATTTATATTCTTTGAAAACTTTGTGAAAAATTTAATTTGTAAAATGAAATCTTTTTAAAAGTTGTATAAATTTATGCTTTGAATTTAAATTAATATAATTACTTATTTTCAACTATTTAAAATCATCTCAACTATTCGTAATTACATCAGTAAGTAGTAGTAATTATTTTTTAATTAGTTTTTTCTCTGTGCTTTCTTGTATGTTTAAATCATGCATAAATCTATGGCAGAGAGCTGGAGCAGCAGGGTTGGACACTTTTTTGGTGGTCGATTAGTTGGATAGTTAGTTAGGAAGCCTTTGAGCAAATGAGGCGATGAATGAGAGAGCGAGCGGGTGATTGATTGATTGATTGTTAGATTGATTGAGCTGGCAAAAGCTCTGGGTGTGTGTGTGTGTGTGTGTGTTGCTTGGTGGGTGTAAGTCTGCCTTAGTTAAGGTGTGCAGGTTTGTGTGTTAGATTTGCCATAAATATTAAAATTGATTGCAAGGCATATACATAAAATATATGCTAATGATATAATAAAAATAAACTAAACAAAATTAAAGCTAAACCATTATTAGGGAACAACAGAAAAGTTAAAATTTGAGTAGTTTTAATATTCCTGCAGAGGTTTTTTAACCCGAATTCGATGAGCTTTAATACAAGTTTAACGGAAACCTCATATTAAGTTTGTTTTGTTCTTATTTACTTATACAAACATTTACTATTATATTAATAAGGATTTATTAACAGCTCACCAATTTTTGTATTTAATAACTATTTAATAACAATATTACAGACTATTTGTCAAAGGTTTTTCTGCATTTCTTGCAATTAACTTTAAGGTTTCGAATTAATTCGGACCACAGATCTCTCTAGGATAATATAAAAAACTCTCTGCAAAAATATTAGAATCTCCGGCATCCGGAGAAGGCTTTTCTTTCTTTCCCCTGATAAATGCCGAAAAAAATAAATTCCATATAATCCGCATAAACTGTTTTTGAGGAACCACACAAAACATAAAATCCCAAATGGGGGCAGAGCCAATCCGTGAGTCCCGACAATACCGACACAACTCCCCCAGGGAAGCGCACAACATAAGAGATCAAGTGTGGGGGATTCCAAGTTAAATACCTGACGGATTGGCCGAGGGCGCTGCTGCCTGGTTGGGGCTGCTGTTGACGGATCCTCCGCCGCCGGAGCGCCGCTTGCAGGTGGGATAGCTGCCGCAGTCCTTGCCATCGCGTTGGTTGTAGCTGCACGAGTCGCTGGTTATGACGCACTCCTCGGTGGGCAGGCAGCCGATGTCCCCGCATCCACGGCCATACTCTGTGCCCGCGGCAAGTTTGGGTTATCATAGATCATGGATCATGGATCAGGGGTTTCAATTGTGTGTGGTGGGTGTGTTTCGTATGTGTGTGTGTGTGTGTGTGGTCAAAATCATACGGAAAAAAGGATAAAGAAAACAAGAAATTATAAGCCTACAATTGGGGTCTCGGATTCTGGGTTCTTCTCAATGTCAATGATGTAGGTTTGATGAAGGCATGAAATTTTAATCACCGATCTCGAAACGATTTCGGTTGATATTTTACAAAAGGGGAAATTACAAGTCACAGGGGGTGAGGAAGGAAGGATAAACAATAAACATAATAAACGGGAACAGGAGCAGCATGGGCAGCTCCTGGTCTCCGAATATCACGTATACGTACTGGAGTATGCATCCACGTGAAGAATGCAGCCGGCGAAGAACACCACGGCCAGAAGGGGCAGTGCTAGCATCCCGTTGCTCATCGATGCCACGCCCATAGTCCTCACACTAGAGTCGCCTTTGTGCTGTGAACAACAAAAAAAAAGGAAATATTCATTTTCAGTTTAAGCCAACTTTTGGACAACTCAAAAATAAGTTTTGGCAAGCTTACAGTGATGCCCGATAAAGTCTATTTATGCATTATAGTTTAAGTAAAGAAAAATGTGTATAAATGTACAAATAATTTATTTTATTCTCTAGCTAATTTATTTAATTTTGTTAGTTATCAGAGTATCTTTTTTCCTTTTCTCTTCCTTTATTTATTTGCTGTTCTGTTCTTTTTATTTTTGGCAACAGCCTACACTCACGAAACGCACTGTCTGGAGGCAGCTGAGACAGCCGCCGCGACGCCTGATTATTATTTATATGTTGCAGCAAAGCACATGGGGGCAGAGCCCTTTGGCAGGCCAAGTTTATTTATCACATTGACAGCTGGTTCAACTTAAATGCGGTCCCGATGCGTCACCAAAGGAGAATAGGAAATGAAAGAAGTAAAAATACAAAGGGAAATAAACGGAAATAAAGCACTCAAACAAAAAAAATGGAGAAAAACGCATATTAGAGCTGTCACACCATCGATAATTCCATCGATAGTCATCTTATTTCCGATTTAAATTGCAATAACGATTGATTTCTTCTGTGACTTTTGTTTTTTAATAAATTTATATTTTACTTTTCATTTTCGAATTCTTATATTTAAAGACAATAAAAAAAATTTGCCAGGTTTAATAAATATCAATCAAAATCTTCAAAAAACAACCCTGTTTTTTTTTAACAATTTTACTAAATGAATACCCCTAATTTTCTTGTCGTCTTGCAAAAGCTTCGATAGCTTAATATAACCTCAAAAATATCGTTGATTTGTTATCATATTTTTTGTTTTCCAAGAATAAAGTCATACAAAGTTTCCGAATTTTTGATCAAAGTGTGCTCTGGCACAACTTTAACTTGACATATAATGAATCGACCTCATATCGAGCTCACACTCAGCTGGGATTTTCACACGTCTTTTCCGAAAAAAAGGAAAAATTATATTTCTAAACTTGAAAACATAAAAGAACATAGAAAAGACGACGCATCAATAATGGCGACAAATGGACAAATCAACAATCGGGCGGCGCTGCGTGCGTTGACCCAGGAGTATTCACGGCTGCAGGATGAGATGCTGGAGGGGTTTCGCGTGAATCTAGTGAATGAAAACTTCTTCCAGTGGGAGGTTGGCATTTTCGGCCCACCGGATACCCTCTACGCCGGCGGCTACTTCCGGGCCGAGCTGTGCTTCCCCCCCGACTATCCGTTCTCGCCGCCGACTATGTGCTTCCTGACCAAGATCTGGCATCCGAACGTCTACAAGACTGGGAAGGTATGCATCTCGATCCTAAATGCGCCCACCGGCAACTATGGCGAAGATCCTACCGAGCGCTGGAATCCCACCCAGAACGTACGCACCATTCTGCTCTCGGTCATATCACTTCTAAACGAACCGAATATCATGTCGCCGGCCAATGGCATTGCGGCCTTCTTGTACCGTCGCTACTGCGAGACCAAGGGCAAAGAGTCCAGATATCGGGATATTGTGCTCCAGCAGGTCTTGGAGTCCAAGCAGTATGCCCTCGACAGGGGCATCAAGGTGCCGACCACCCGTGAGGAGTACTGTATCAAACATTTGCCAGAAACTTCTGTCGATGGGGAGAAACCCGTCTACGATGAAAGCTCCTTTTTGCTTTTTGGAAACGACAGCGAGGACGAGGAAGAGGACGAAGAGGAGGAGGAGGAGGAGGAGGAGGAGGAGCAGGAGCAGGAGCAGGAACAGAATGGCGAGCAGAATGACGAGCAGAATGACGAGCAAGAGTCAAAGAAAAGGAAACAGGAGGAAGAGCAGAAGCAGGAGGAACAGCCGAAGCGAGCCAAGGAGCAGGAGGAGGCAAATATGCTTCCAAAGCCGGCCTAATCGGATCGAGTTCGATCTACACCACCTCCTAGCCAACGATAGGATATCGCCAAAGGAATTTTTAATAAGATTTGTTTATACATATATACATGTAACCCATTTTCCAAAACCATAATGGCTCAGGCTGAGATCTGAACGGGAATAAACTCGAGCCATTAACTAAAGCTATGTACTTAGTTTTTATACCCTTGCAGAGGGTATTATAATTTTGGTCAAAAGTGTGCAACGCAGTGAAGGAGACATCTCCGACCCTATAAAGTATATATATTCTTGGTCAGGATCACCTCCTGAGTTGATATAAGCATGTCCGTCTGTCCGTCTGTCCGTCTGTCCGTCTGTCTGTCCGTCTGTCTGTTTCTACGCAAACTGTCTGTCTGTCCGTCTGTCCGTCTGTCTGTCCGTCTGTCTGTTTCTACGCAAACTAGTCTCTCAGTTTTAAAGCTATCGACTTGAAACTTTGCACACACCCTTCTTTCCTTTGCACGCAGTATATAAGTCGGAACGGCCGGGATCGGCCGACTATATCCTATACCTGCCATATAACTGATTGATCGGAAATGGTATAACTTCGGTGTTTTTAAAGTTAGAGAATTCAGATTTTGTACGAATGCTACTGTTGGCAACATAATACGACATACCAAATTTCATAAGGATCGGCCAACTATATCCTATAGCTGCCATAGGAACAATCATGGAAATAATAGAAAAAATCATAACTTCGCTGTTTCTCAACATATTTTCATCAAACTTTAGATTTGGCCACTTAATATTATTCCAGAGATTTAATTTAAATTTCATGAAAATCGAACGACTATATTCTATAG
>VNJQ01002956.1:0-63257 GCA_008042515.1 Drosophila truncata | reverse complement strand
CATATTTTCTTGAATAAAATAATGATGAAAATCTAGGCTATAGAAAGTCTTATCTTTGATTATTTTATTTGTAAAATATCTTATAATTAAATATATTTTCTTTAATTTTTTGGGGGGAAATATAAGCTATTTGAAACATATTTTCTTGAATAAAATAATGATGAAAATCTAGGCTATAGAAAGTCTTATCTTTGATTATTTTATTTGTAAAATATCTTATAATTAAATATATTTTCTTTAATTTTTTGGGGGGAAATATAAGCTATTTGAAACATATTTTCTTGAATAAAATAATGATGAAAATCTAGGCTATAGAAAGTCTTATCTTTGATTATTTTATTTGTAAAATATCTTATAATTAAATATATTTTCTTTAATTTTTTGGGGGGAAATATAAGCTATTTGAAACATATTTTCTTGAATAAAATAATGATGAAAATCTAGGCTATAGAAAGTCTTATCTTTGATTATTTTATTTGTAAAATATCTTATAATTAAATATATTTTCTTTAATTTTTTGGGGGGAAATATAAGCTATTTGAAACATATTTTCTTGAATAAAATAATGATGAAAATCTAGGCTATAGAAAGTCTTATCTTTGATTATTTTATTTGTAAAATATCTTATAATTAAATATATTTTCTTTAATTTTTTGGGGGGAAATATAAGCTATTTGAAACATATTTTCTTGAATAAAATAATGATGAAAATCTAGGCTATAGAAAGTCTTATCTTTGATTATTTTATTTGTAAAATATCTTATAATTAAATATATTTTCTTTAATTTTTTGGGGGGAAATATAAGCTATTTGAAACATATTTTCTTGAATAAAATAATGATGAAAATCTAGGCTATAGAAAGTCTTATCTTTGATTATTTTATTTGTAAAATATCTTATAATTAAATATATTTTCTTTAATTTTTTGGGGGGAAATATAAGCTATTTGAAACATATTTTCTTGAATAAAATAATGATGAAAATCTAGGCTATAGAAAGTCTTATCTTTGATTATTTTATTTGTAAAATATCTTATAATTAAATATATTTTCTTTAATTTTTTGGGGGGAAATATAAGCTATTTGAAACATATTTTCTTGAATAAAATAATGATGAAAATCTAGGCTATAGAAAGTCTTATCTTTGATTATTTTATTTGTAAAATATCTTATAATTAAATATATTTTCTTTAATTTTTTGGGGGAAATATAAGCTATTTGAAACATATATTCCTGAATAAAATAATGATGAAAATCTAGGCTATAAAAAGTCTTATCTTTTATTATTATTTTTGTAAAATATCTTATAATTAAATGTATTTTCTTTTATATTTTTTGGAGGAAATATAAGCTATTTTAAGCATATTTTCCTGAATAAAATGAAGATGAAAATCTAGGCTATAAAAAGTCTTTTCTTTTATTATTTTATTTGTAAAGTATCTTCTTATATTTAATTATATTTTTTTATTATCTCCTTTATGTATTCCTTTATGTACCTCTAGTTTTTTTCGCCGTGTTTTCCCTCTCTCACATTTATTTATTTTGTTTTTTTTTGTGCTGCAGAAGTGCAATTATTTTAAGCATTCAATTGGCATTGGCAGTCGAAGCTCAGGCTCGGGCTCGAGTTCGAATTCGAATCCAACCGCAGACCGCAGGATATGCGACTGGGCTGGCAATTATATGCATTTAAGTGCAATAAGCGTCATCAGGACGAAGGACTTGGGTGACTTTTCGCCGCATTTGATGCTCCGCCAGACGCTAATTACTTTAATGCCTCCGAAACGCCATTGAAGCGCGCGCTTGAGTCCTTGGAAGCCGCTCTAATTTCCCCACCACTAACGACCTTCCCAGGTCACCTGACCTTTTCTCCTCCGCTTCCCTTTTGCTTTTGCTTTTCCTTTTTTTCTTTTCCTATCCATTTTCCACTTCCATCTCCTCGACCAGAATCAATATCAATCAAACGGAAACCGCCGCTCCCGACAAATTGCATTTGTTTACCTCGCTCCGCTCCTTTTTCCTGCAATTAGTCCTTTCGGCTAACATGTGGCCATTAAAACCCATTGCGATCGACTCAAGACTGAGCTATTGGCGTGAAATTTTAATGGGGGGAGATGGGGAAAAGGAAAACAAGGAAATGTATATCATTCGGCGCGTTAAAGGAGCATTAAGGAGCCTTATAAAAGATATATAATATATATAAGAGATACTGTAGTATATATTCGGTTGAAACAGTCAACAGTTTGAGGAAAACCATATATTTTAAAATTTTAAAATTAAATGGTATCTTGTTGGTTAGAAAAACATTAAGTGTGGCTTAAAATTTTAAAGTATTTTATAAAATGTTTTAATTTATTAAATTTTTGATAGTTTTATTGATTATATTAATATTTATATATTTATAAATTAAGGGTTTAATGAAGATTCGGATTATAAATGATTTTGGACGATCCTTGGCTTATTATTTTATGAAGAACTAAAAATATTTACCATCTTTAAATATATTTCTTTGTACATTTTTCGATGCTACTTTTTTGGCCCATAAATAAGTCAACAAATAATTCATTTTAATTTGAAATACTGTCCGGTGCTAGCTTTTATTGGTTAAAAAGCATTTACCTAAACTTAAAATATAAATTATTAAAATCTAAGCTATCATTTATTTTTAAGTCGCTTATAACATCCAATATTTACTTTTTTTATAATTTAATTCGAATTAAATTCTGCAATTAGCATTTTTTTTATATAATTTATTAAATATAAAATGTTTAATAAAATATTATTTTAAAATTAAAATAATACTGAAGCAGAATCCGACGAAAGAACTCTCCAACTTCCAACCACTTGACCGACATTTCGTTGCTATAAAAATCTCGCGAGAGACCATTTCACCACTGTGGTGAGTTTCAGCCGCTCGCGCCGGCAACATGGCGCTGCGGCAGAGCAAGATGGCCGATGAGACGGCAATACTAGACAGAGAAAGGTAGAAGGTCGCGATAAGACCGTCCTTGTCTGACCCACAGGGACCAGGCGGGCGGCGGCATAGCCACCACTTCAATGCCAACCCGCCCGTAACAACTACAACAACAAAGTGGCAAAATTGTTGCCACCGCCGAGCGGCGCTGCCGACGTAGTGCGGCAGCGAAACGCCGGCAGGTGCGTTTCATGCACAAATCATGCTCAGTCTCGTTTTGGCAGCCAAGCCGTGCACGACGTCGATGTGAGAGTTGAAGGGGAATTTTTTAAGTGTTGAAAAGCTCTTGGCAAAACTTATAAAAAGTGCTACAACGTCTTAACACAAAATTAAATTAAAAAATAAAAATCAACAAGAAAACAACAAGGAAATCGACAAGAACTAAATTAAAATTATTTTTAACCAAGAACCCATATAAAATATAGTGAAAAACTGAACAATTTGAGTTGAGAACCTTTCGGAAAACCACTGAAAATAATGAAAAACTAAACGGAAACTTGGGAAAAGCACCGAAAACCACACGGAAGTTTGAACTTTTTTTTTTTTTGGTTGTAAAGTGCTAAAAGTCCTGAAAAGTGATCAGGCATCAGGCTGGCTTTTGGGTGCCCCGGAAGGATATGAAGGACTCGATGAGCATACTGACCCAGACGCACGCTGAGACGCCTGCGGCGGCCGCACATCCGCTGCACCATCACCTGCATCATCACCCACTGCAGCACCTGCACCATTTGCAGCACGTGCAGCAGCAGCATCCCCCGCCGCTGCAGCAGCATTACGCGGCCCAGCAGCAGCAGCAGCAGCACCAGCAGCAGCCACCGCCGCCGGCCAGCATTGGTCTTGGCCTTGGCATCACCATGTCCGGCAGCACCACCACCACCCCCTCGAAGCCCAGTCGTTCCCGCTTCATGATCAACGACATCCTGACCACCACCTTCTACAAGCATCAACAGCAGCAGCAGCAGCAGCATCATCGCCTCAGCAGCAGCAACAACAACAACAATAACAACTCGGGCTCCAGCGGCGGCAGCAGTCCCGCTCACAACAACAACAACAACAACGGCGAAAACTTTGAGCCACCAGCAGCAACGGCACCACCACATTTGCCCCTGCCCCTGCCCCTGCACCACCCACATCCGCATCCACATCCGCATTCGCATCTGCATCCACATCCACATCCGCATGCCGTGGCTCATCCGCGTGCCACCAATGGGTTAAATGTGGCCCAATATGCGGCGGCCATGCAGCAGCATTATGCGGCCGCTGCAGCCGCCGCTGCTGCGCGAAATAATGCAGCAGCTGCTGCGGCCGTTGCAGCAGTGGCAGCAGCCGGCGGTGGAGGAGGAGGAGTAGGAGCAGTAGGAGTAGGTGGCGTGGCAGGAGTCGGAGCGGGAACGGGTACAGAATTGGATGACAGCAGCGATTATCATGAGGATAATGAGATCGAGAATGAGCATGAGCACGATAACGATAACGAGGAGTGCGACAGCGATGAGGCGGGCAGCGCGGGAGGCGGCGGAGGAGGCAGCGGCCACATGGATGATCACAGCGTTTGTAGCAATGGTGAGGTGAGCCTCTGTACTATTGGGGGGTGGTTGCAATAGACGGGGTTTTTAAAGAAGAATAGGAGAAGCTAAAGTCAGTTTTGAAGGGTTTTGAGTTAATATTTATAAAACAGATTAACTGCCTGTCAACTTATATCACTTTTTAAAGGTTTTTATAGGACTTGATGGTTATTTAAACAAAGCTTTATGTATAGAGTTTCGATTATATCTTATCTACTGAAAATGTAGGCAAGAGAAGGTTGAGATCCTATAAATTCGGGACGCCTAGTTCTAGGTTATTTAATTCTTACTGTTATAATTTTGTCCGTCGGTTAAAAAACACGCTATTATTTAACTAACTCCCTTTTTATTAAGATCACATATTTGTTAATTTTTTAAACGGGTTCTAAAGTCAAAAACTACAGAGTTCCTTACGAAACAAAGAAAATTATATAGCCTTGCCTTTTTCGTTCTTTATTTTTTAGTTTTATGATATTGCCAAATTATTGTTCTGCTTTTATAAAACATTTATGCATAGCCTGGAGACACTCCTTTCTCTCTTGGCCACAATCCTAGACTGTGCCTTCATTTTCTTAAGTTTTTAATTTAAAGTTTTTCCCGGACAACTAAGCAACTCACTGTGAAACCGCATTTCCCCATCCATCCTAACTAACAGCTTGAGTAAATCAAAAAACTAATTCAATTAGGCAAAAACAGAAAAAGAAATACAAGTAAATCGGTTCCGCAGTCAAGTTCGTTGCCTAAGTCTTTTGTTTTTTTTTTCCATTTTATTTATTTTTTTGCGTGAAAATGGGCTTGCAGCGGGGGCTTCGGGGTGGCCCTCGTCGATGTCGCTTTGCTAAACAAACTGTAAAAATTATTGCATGACCATTTTACATTCTCGACCCGCCGCCGCTTTTGTTTTGTTTTGTTTTTTTTCCTCTCATTTTTTGTGGTAACAAAAATTAAAAAAAATGCATTTTCACGCTTTGCTTGCGTCATGATGGCGAAGCTTCTAAAGGCAGCCGCGTCCCCGGCGCCGACAGCCCCACCACCCTTGGGGGCATGCACCTGCGAAGCCGACAGAATGGCGTGGGGCGTGCCGCAGAGGAGCATCAAAATGCGCAAAAATCTTGAATAATTGCATAGGGGCTCCCTCTCTCTCTCTCACGCACTGCCTTCGCCCCTTGAGCCTTGCTCTATCATTTAATTGTGAAAATTGTTATAAAAATGCATTTAACCCCTTTAATAGATGCCTCAGGCATCAGGGGCAGAGGCAGCGGATAATAAAAAATGTTGCAGGCAGCCAGGCTGCTTACTCATCTCTCTCTCTCTTCGGCTTCGGAGCCGCTCCGGGGTTCGGGCTCCATCTGGCAGAGCAGAGCCCTGTTCTGTGCCATTTATTACAGCAATTTCCTGTTTCCAATTGCACTTTTATAAACGGTAGTCGCTTTTATCTCTGCCTCTGCCTCTGCCTCCCCCCTCATCTTGCTGCGAATAAAGTGGCAGAGACTGGGGGCGCCGAGGGGCTAAATGATTGGCCAGTCAGCCGACAGGCAGGGAAAGCTGCAATCGGTCAGTTCATCAGAAATTCAGCAGGGATGCCAATTTTGAAAAAAGAAAACAATTATCCAGCAGCAGCAGCAGCAGCAACTTGAAATCGTTACGATGTGTGCCTTGTCAAGGACTGAAATCAAGCAAAGTTTTAATTTTTAGAAAATGGCAAAAAACAAACCCCATCAAAAGGTGTCAATTAATAGCTTTTAATTCTGTTCTTAATTCGAGAACACGGCGGTAATTAGGGAAATCACGCAAATGCCCGCAGCAAAAAAAATAAAAATAAAAAAAATAATATACAACAAGTTATCGCCAGCACAAATCGATAATTTTAAAAGCAAATCCAGCATTCGTGTGTAATTTGCTTTAATTGAAAATTAATTTAATTCAATTACAGCCTTATTGGCCATTTATCGCTGCCATCAATCACTTAACATTTTTCATTTCATTAAAAACCAAACCAGTAACAAAAGTCTTGGTTCTTGGTACAAAACACATTAAACTTTAATTTAACAAAATAACAATAAGAATTTGAATAACGAAAGTCGTCTGCCGGGTGTTTTTTTTTTTTTTTTCACTAAATAATCAAGTTAGTAGCCGTGGACAATGGCTGCAACACCCCAACGCTCAGAGATCTGGAATGGTCCATACACCCCACACTTGCCGCGTTCGCATATTGCCACCAGATAGTTGTTGACCGCGGAACAGTTTCGATAGAACATCACCGTCATGGTATTCACAATCAAATCGGCAACCTCAAAGGCAGTGTACTCCCTATGCGACGGCTTACGGCCGTATATCATCGGCATACCCATATTGGCCGCTCCGGTGGCTATCACATAATCATTATAATAGCCACCATATCGATCCACGCCGGCCAAGTACGGTGTACCATCGTGCTTGAGGCCGCCCATCACTATTTCACAAGAGAGCGGATTTTTGGCCTGTTGCCGCTGATAGAACAAGTTGGATAGCCAAAAGGACATCATGCTGGGCTTGAGCAAATCGGGTTCTCCATGGCTCATATCCTCGACCATCTTGATATCAATCAGGTTGTGGGCGAACTGGAAGTCTGCAAAATCACCACTGCCGCCAATCACAATATTTTCATTAACTTTGAATACACGTGGCTCGACATCAAAGCACTTTTCGTTGCCATAGCTAACCAGGGTGTCGGCGGCGATCATAACTCCTCTATCGTATCGTATACCCAGCACAGATGAGCCCGCGGTCATTTCGATGGTGTCATACATATTACGCCTTCGTTCCATATTGAATAATATATATTGAATAATAAAGATGATACTGAAACTTAAAGTGAGACTTGTACTGAGAATGAGATTGAGACTAATACTGATACTAATACTGATACTGGGTGTTAAGGAAGAGTAACAACAGAAAGACTCCTTTGATTTTCTAGGAAATATAATATATTTAATAAAAACTAAAGTTGAAATATATTGAATATAATGATGATACTGAAACTTAAAGTGAGACTTATACTGAAAATGGGATTGAGACTAATACTGATACTGAGATCGAGAATGATACTGATACTAATACTGATACTGATACTGATGGGTGTTAAGGAAGTGTAACAACAGACAGACTCCTTTGATTTTCTAGGAAATATAATATATTTAATAAAAACTACAGTTGAAATTCTCTTAAAGTAACTTTGACCTGAGCCCATTCACCTCAGGCTTCACTTGGCAGACTTCATTTAAATGCGGAACTTGGCAAATTTTCACTTTAAATAATTTAACGCTTGAGAGTTTCTCCTCTCCCCTCCTCTCGGCCCTGCTGACCATGGCCCAAAAACACGCTCTCACTTATCGGGTAGCCACAATCGCTTAAATTTACATAAATTTTAGTACATACTAAGAGGGGGTAAGGAACTAAAGGTGGCAAGAACAGTTCTCTTTCTGAGGGGTGAGTGAGTGAGTGAGCTTGCCGTCTATCTTTGCACTTATTTTTTTTTTTTTTTTTTGCTGCCAAGTTTAGACATTTTGCTACACATTTTTATTACACTTGTACACACACACACACACACACCGCGAAGGGGAATCGCTTTGTGAGCGGAAGAGGCAATTGCGTGGCCATAAACGAGCCTTTAACTGTGGGTAAAACGGTTTCCATGGATGCAGACACCAAAAAAGATTAGCATTTCTAGAACTAGAAAAAATAATAGCCAAGAAAGTCAAAAACAAATTCTCTAACTCTCTAAATATTCGCTCTTTTCTTGGCTTTCAAGGCGGCAAGGATGATGACGGCAACAGCATCAAGAGCGGCTCCACCAGTGACATGAGCGGGCTGAGCAAGAAGCAGCGAAAGGCCCGAACCGCCTTCACGGATCACCAGTTGCAGACGCTGGAGAAGTCCTTCGAAAGGCAGAAGTACCTCAGTGTCCAGGAGCGTCAGGAGCTGGCCCACAAGCTGGATCTAAGCGATTGTCAGGTGAAGACCTGGTATCAGAATCGCAGGTAAGTGTCGTAGGTTACTCTCACTATGGAAATACTATAATTGAAGCCTGTTTTTTGCACTCTTTTTGTTTTTAGGACCAAATGGAAACGCCAGACGGCTGTGGGCCTGGAACTCCTGGCGGAGGCTGGCAATTTTGCCGCCTTCCAGCGTTTATATGGCGGATCCCCGTACCTGGGCGCCTGGCCATATGCAGCTGCTGCTGGCAGCAGTGCCGGAGCAGCAGCCGCCGCCGCTGCTGCTGCTGCCGCTCATGGACCGGCGCCCCACACGAGCATCGATATCTATTATCGCCAGGCGGCCGCTGCCGCTGCCATGCAAAAACCTCTGCCGTATAACCTGTACGCCGGTGTGCCCAATGTGGGTGTAGGCGTGGGCCCAGCGCCCTTTTCCCACCTCTCCGCCTCCAGTTCGCTGTCCTCGCTGAGCAGTTACTATCAGAGTGCAGCTGCTGCGGCTGCTGCAGCAGGAAATCCCCTGCCGCCACCGCCACCGACTGCTGGATCTGTGAGCAAGCCGTTGGGAGGTAGTCCAAGTCCGGGACCAGGAGGATCCGCTTATAGAACAGGTCCCTCTTCTACGCCACCGCCACCGCCACCGCCACCGCTGTCACGTCCACCGTCGACACCCAGTCCAACGCTGGATCCGGGCAGTCCGCCAGGAAGATCGGTGGACAGTTGCTCGCAGTCGGAGGATGAGGATCAGATACAAGTGTGAAGATAACCAGTGTGTGTGTGAGGGTGTGTGTCTGAGTGTGTAAGGTAGGACCTTGGCCAGCAACAAAGATGTGTGACTTTGAAGGGTTATCAGTTTTTAAAACTTTATTTTTTAGTTTTTTTTTTGCCTAAATTTTAGTGCCAAAAAATAAACCAGAGGAAACAGACAATCACTTGCAGCTTCAACTATAAGCCATGTCTCTCGAAAATATTCGATTTATTTATTTTTGTTATTTAAAATCTATTATAATTCAGATCCTTCGAATATCACGTCTTTGGAGCATCCCTGTGTCCATTCTTTGTGTGTATATATAACCATATCTCAGTGTGTGTGTGCTTGCCTAATTTATTTCTTTTGCTTTTAGTATTTAATTATTTAAATTTTAAGAACAAATAACAGTTGAATGTTGTATAAACTAGCAGCCAAAAAAAAAAGAAAAGAAAAATAACAAACAAAAAGAAGAGTTTTGTATAGTTGAGCTTAGCCACAAAATGTATTATCTTCGATGTCGCCTAGGAATATATAATCGTAAAAATTTTTTTTCATAGTCTAAAATTAACCATAAACGTTGTAATGTAAACTATATATATGTGTGTGTGTGTGTGAGTTTTTTTTTGTCTATGTTTAGTAACCATAAATATTTTTTGCCTAAATAAAAACTAAAAACTACGGAAATATAACACTAACTCTTGTGCAATATGTGCAATGTGTGTGGGGGGGAGGAGGTTAGTAACTGGTCCCATGTCCCAAAGCAATTAAAATAATGACCAACAGAAACAATTTACAAACGATGTCTGGGCAGGGGCAGGGGCAGGGGAGGGTTTGGGGAGGGGCACGGAGGGCAAGGCAAGTTGGAGGGGAGGATATACGACGACGTGCCAGCCAACCCCTAATGATTATAATTGCATGCAAAATGCATTTAACCGCAATTAGTGCATTTATTAGGCCAAAAGTTGATATATTGAATAGCTGCCACCAGTTGGCCAAAACACACTGCCCGCCGAGGGTTAAGAGGTAGATATATATACATATATATATATGTATGTATGGGCTTGCATTGCGTGCTCGCATGCAAGCCAAAAAAAAAATAAGGAACGAAAAAAATAACGATATAAAACGGTGCTGCAGGCAAAAGCCAACAAACGATCCTTGAAGTCCCCAGGACCAAGCAAGGGCCAGCTGACCGTAGGGATCGATCTGTTCAAAAAGCTATCCTACCAACAACTGTGAGAAGCCAGGAACTTCTGGTGAGATAAGTTGGCTAAGAGAAGATAGCTTTAAAAAGGACTTTGAGCCAAGAACTAAAGTGTTTTGGCTTTGGAAAATATTTTTAAAATATTTTAAGAGCTTTAAAATTAAGGTTTAAATCTGAAATAAATATAAAAACATGTGAGTTTTGAGTAAAATAGATACTTTTTTGTTTTGTTTTTGTTTTGGGTTTGGAAAATATTTTAAAAATATTTAAAGTGTTTTAAAATTAAAGTTTATATCTGAAAGAAAGATAAAAAGATGTGAGTTTTGAGAAAAACAGATACTTTTGATGGGAAATCCATTTCCATTAACTTTACTCGCATTTTGTAGGACTCTTGACTTTGGGGATTGTCCAAACCTGGCACTCAGTGTGCCATATTTTATTTTTTTAATTAACTTAAATCTGCTGATAATTTTATATAGATACATAGATATATTTATAAATATTTTTATTAATAATTATTATTATTATTATTTTATTATAACCTCCCTCTGCATATTCAAAGTACCTACATTTTTGTATTGAACTTTACAAGATATTTTTGTTATTTTGTAATTTATCAAAAAAAAAATACTCCCCTGTATGTTTTTGCTCTCGTTCTTTTTTTTTTGTTTTTGTTGGCAGCGTTTAAATTGCTGTTTGCTTAAAACAAAGGCCACGCGACGCTTGGTAGGACAATGGAAATAAGTAGAGAGACAGTGAAGGTACATGGACGTGGCTCTGGCTCTGGCTGTAGCTGCGGCTGTGGAGCGGTATGTTTGGCCAGCGGGCAACCGTTCATTAAAGGCAAATGACACAAAACACAGAGAAACTGCACCACACATATGTATATGTACGCTCAATTAAACACGATCGGTGGTTCAGTGTATTCAGATGTGTGCTAATTACGGCCAGAGTTGGTAAAAAAAACAATAACCGATACCAGAGCCATGGGTAAGACTAACTTAAGGCAGCTGCTAGAAATTATAATATTTTTTCTGGGTTATAATAATAAGGCAAAGATTTGTTAGATTTTTATTATAAGATTGGTAACGCTCATAAATTGGAATATATATTATATTGAAAGCCTTAAAATCTTAAGATAGTATGAATACCCAAGGAACCTGAAAGACTGCATACAGACTGGCAGATCTGTAATGCTTCTATAAGATATCATATTTCGATATGTATCTTACAACAGATCTTTGAATTTCTTCCATTTTTCTTTTTATTTTTGAGTTATTTTAATTTTTATTTAAGTTAAATAATGTAGAAATTTGATATTTACGGAATGGAAAGTCTGGTTAATTTCCTTAAGCTCATTTCCTTTTTTTGTAGTATTTTTCGAGTTTGTTTTTATATTTTTTGTTGCATTTCATGATACATTTTTTGTTGTATTTTTGTTAAATTTTTCATTATAATATTTTTTAAAGTTGTTATTGTATTTTTTATAATATTTTTTGTTATATTTCTTATTGTATTTTTCCCATAATTCTTTAGTTACATTTATTGTTCTCTCCAATATATATTTTTGTATTGCATTTTTTGTTGTATTTGTTTTATTTCTCCTTAAATTTTTTGTTGTATTTTTTTAAAATATCATTTTTGTATTTCTTGTATTTTTTTTGTTAATGTCACACACATGAAATTGGCTGGAGATTCATGTATAATTAAAGACGCATCACCGGCGTGACGTGGCGTCGGGCGTTTGATATGCAAACGCGCCAATCCAAGGAGCTCGATGGACGGACTGTCATCAGGGATTTGGTTATGATGCGAAGCTGTCAGAAGAGCAGGAGGGAGGAGAGAGGAGAGAGAAGAGGATGGCCCCGGACGCATTTACGAAATGAAGCAGAAATATTGCCTGCTTACTGTGCTGTAACATCAATTTGCATAGAAATCAGGCGCCGACTGTCAAAGTACCTGCCACATATCCTGCCATCCTCGCATATAGACATCCAATTAGCCGCACATTTTTGTGGGTGGACCAACAGCAACAGCAACAGCAGCCAGCAGAATCCGGCAGAAACCTCCACCGCAATTCGCTTAAGCAGCCAATCAACGGAACAGGGTGGCTCTGCTGTGGGTTCTTCCACCTTCCAGGCTGTCATTCTCTTTATTTACTGATAACTTAAATAAAAGCTCAAAATTGTGGGTAATTTAAATGATTTCTTTAAGAGATTTTATATTTTTTAAAATTTTATATTTTGATTTTATGGACTTTTCGATTTTTTATAGGTATAATTTGCCTAGAAAAATATTTTAAAATTGAGGAAAAGAAGACCTCAAAAGACCTCTTTACAAATACCAAAATAAATAGAGCAGTTCCAGCCCTGTGCTCGGTTATTCAGGCTAATTATAGGCCAGAGACCCTTCAACGAAAACGGGGGCTGGACGAGCGGACCGGAACAACGCCCACGATTCGCGAATTTTCCCTCAAAAAAAAAGAAGAAGGAAAAATGTGAAGGAGCTCGCCTGCAAAAAGTGTAAAAAACAAATAGTAAAATGAAATTAAAAGTTAAAACTTGCCAGGCTTGAACTTTGTTTGCCTTTAATTTGCACTCTTGTTTTTTATTTATTTTTATTTTTATTTTTTGTTATATTTTTATATTGGATTTTTATTTATTACCATTACCATTTCCAGGTGGCTTCCGCTCTTTGTTGATTTCCCTGTCGTCCGACTGACGCGGGGCATATGCCGCCTTTCAGGTGGGTGGAATTATTAAGTGTCTTGTTTTTTGTGTGCTGCCTATTTAATTCAATTAATTTTACTCTATGTATGTATATATATTTTTTGTTTAATTTTTTTCTACCGATTCTCCTGATTCTTGTAATATCTGCCATATAATTTGTATCATTTTGCAAAAGGCCGCATCAATTATTTAGCCCCTACACATAGATATGCATTTCAAATAATCAACTGACGGCAAGCGGAAATTGCGCTTAATTGCCGGCAAGTTGAATTTTTTTTAAATTTGATTTTTGCCCTGCTCTCTTCTCTTTTTTTCTCTCTCTCTCTCTCTCTTTGGGTATGGATAATTGCGTTAAAATAAATATTTGCTTGATAATTGCAAAATGTTTATTTCTTTGTCAGGAATGAATTGAACTGCCTTTAAATCTATAAAAAATATTTATATGTTATATTATAGAGTTAAGGTTTTATGCTATATATTTCCCTTAAGCTGGAAAGGTAATACCCTTTCCCCTTTCCTCGTTTTTTTGGCAAAGCTCAGGCAACGCCTAAAAGGCGGCATGCAATTTTCTCGTGTTTGTTTTTCGCTCCTCTGCCTTGGCAGCGATTATATTCAATAATTGTGTTCATTTAGATAAGTTACAAGCCTCGAGGGCTCCAGACACACAGACACTTTGGACACCGTCCGACAGACGCAGGTGGAACCCAGGGCCACCTCCGCGCGAGAACCTCAGCCAAATGGAGGCCAGGCACGCCATCGTCGTCAACAGTTGGAACACTCCTTCATGCACTGACCCAGGAGAGTGTTGCCTTTTCAGCTAGTTTTTCCATAGATAGAACCCAAAGAAAAATATGTAAAATATAAAACTTTTAAATATGAAGTAAAGAGCTCCCGTCTTAAGCCTTTTCCTGCAAAAGTTAGCCGGGCAACACTGGCTGGCAACTATTGGTGTGTAGGTGTTGACAGGGCAGGCGAGTCTGAGTCGAGTCTGAAGCCGCGGGTTTCGCAATCCGGGAATCCCCCTGGCAAATTGCCTGCCGCAGAAATGTGTCGGAAGTCTTTAGTAAAAGTTAAATAGAAAGCATATAGAAGATTTATGCCGCTATAGTTATGCAAATTGTATGCTTAGAGGCTTTAAGTTAAACTAAAAATTGTACATATATTCCTTGGATACATAATTAAAATCGAATTTCAACAGCCCAGCGATCGTATCTTTCTCAAAACGCTTTTCACAACTGGCCGGGTTCTGGCCTAATCCTTCAAGCTGTAAAAAAAATATAAATTAAAACATTTGTTGCCATTTTCTATCGGCGCCCAGGGATCTGGGCAATTTGTCCTTCGAAAGGAAGATTAAAATGCGGCAGACGAGGGATTTGCGCTTTATCAGCGATGAGAATTCGAGCGGTGCTTGAAAAGGACAACAAGGACGATGAATTTGTCACATTAGGCATATGTGAGCGGGCCGCTTTTCGCTTCCGATAAGATCCGATTTTTGTGAAAATTTTTCGAAATTCTTCTATTTGGTGGTGATTGGAGTTCTCTGTTAGCCTCGAGTGGTGATGGTGGTGATGGTGGTGGAAATCTCTGGAAAATATTGTTATTGTCAGTGTAATTGGCAGGATATTAGCAGGGGTAGGTTCTGGTCCGAAAGGCAGTCAATGGATTACGTTGGGCATTATGAGCAAATTAAGTGTGAAGTGTCATTCACGCACACACACACAGGAGCATTAAGCGCTTTAAAATCACACACACACACACACACAGTCGCAGTAGCGAAAAAGGACAACGTCTAACAAAACAGGACACGGCACAAAGTCGACAAAAGGTGTCACATGTCAAGCACTACGCCGAGTCAGCCGGAATCCCCTCATCCGTCCATTGTGAGAGGAAAAACAAACTAACATTTAACCCCATGGAACGCAGCTCTTTTCCGTTACCCCCACAACATCCGCCCACTCAAGGCCGCCGAGCTTATCATTTACACTTAACGGTAGCCCCCGGCACGTGCCCCTGCATTATTAACCGCAAAATGCTCATAAAGGATCAATTTGTGCGCACACGTGTCCAGGATAATGCGTCCCAGCGCTGGGCCAGAGGCCACACGGGGGCGAGACCGAAGCGTGAAGTGCACATAAATCAAAGCAACGGCTGCCAAATGGACAAAGATGATGACAATTGCCGCGGCAAGGAAAAAATCCATGGATCCGCTTTAGGAACGGGGTGCAACGGGGTTGCTGGCGAAAATCCCTCTCTCGAAGGAGCAAAGGAAATGCAATTTAAATCGCCGCCAAAAAGGAAATCATTAGAAATGCAAAGAGAATCCGGGGAGCAGGGCAGGGCTCTTCAGTGTGTGAACCACCGGAAGCCACCTAGATTTATGGCCCAAGAACTGGAGGACTGGAAGTAGCCAGAAGACTGAACCTCTTAGATACTCGGATACTAATTCAATTTTAAACAAAAGATATTATGACTCTTGAAGAACATATTTTATTATTAAATTTATTTATTACTACATTTTGAACTTGTTATTCAAGGTTAAGACTAGGGCTGTCGATTATATATCAAAATATCAATATATCGATATTTTTTCTAAAAATGATATATTTATATCGTGATATTTTTTTTGCCAAAATATCGAAATCAAGATATTTTTTTTATATATATAAAATAAAATATATATCAAAAATATCAAATATATCGATATTTTTCGGTGATATATAATAATATTATCATCATATATTTTGATAAAAAAATATCATCGATACGATATTTTTTTAAATATTCGACAACCCTAGTTAAGACGAGAGTTTAAAAAATCAGCTTATGCCAAGGATAGTAAATTTTTTTATGCGTAATTTTTTGGAGAGAGAATTAAGAACTCCAAGAAACCAAACCCAAACCCAAAGGAGCCGAGGAAAACTCACTTTCGACAGAATCAGTTAAGATTTAGCTCTCCTTAAAAGAACCCCATATATCTAAAAACCTTTTAATAATCACAAGAACGTGAAAGCCCTCCCCATTCGATGGCAGTTAATAGAGTTCACCAAAGAGCATCGAATGTGTGAGAGGCTTTTAATATTTCATTCCTGCCTTTCGGTCGAGAAGCGTTCTTATTTTGTATTTTGTGCGCGGATTTTTTTGTTTTTTTTTTTTATGTTTGCCGTTTCATGGCAATTTCCAATTTCCAATTATAATGCAATGCGAGATTGCGTGCCACAAATGACAAGCTTTCATAAAATCGCGAGACGTTGCCCTGGAATTATGATTTCATATTGGCCATCGTGTCAGCCTTGACTCTGCCAGTGACTGTGGGAAGCACCCACATATAGGAAGGGGATCGATCAGGAAGGGGATCAGGAAGGGGATCAGGACGGGACCAGGACAGGCCAAGTCAAGCCAGGACAGCACTCGACTGGACTGGACAGAACAGGAAACCAAGAAACGGATGAACTAAAATTATGCCTTGGCCACATCCTAACCAATTATGGTCATTAAAATGGCATTTGAAATGAGCAGAGACGACGAAGAAACGGCAGGCAAGCAGGCAGGCAGGCAGGCAGGGAAGACGGTCAAGAAAAATATTGCCTATCCGTCCGGGAGTTAAACTATTTAATTCTGATTTAATTCGGCAATGTTCAGCAGAGCAGAATGCTTGCTACCCGTACGGTGAACAACTGTCATAAAAATCACGCAGCGGAAATTATTTTGTCACCATTTATAATTGCATTGTCACAGCGCCAGTCAATAGTGCTCTCTGTTTCTGTTTCTGTTTCTGTTTCTGCCGTTTCTGTTATTATTTTGATTGGAGGGTGTTGAAAGTAACACCCCGCACATTAAATCAAGTGCTGTGCTACCCCCTCCGTGTTGGTTTGTCCTTGTTGTCGACAACGTCATACATAAATTATTGAAAAATCATTCTACAAATAAACCCGAAGCCAACGAATCAGTCAGGACGGAAAGGAACTGAACGGAACGGGATGGGACTCGCCGGGACTCGCCGCCAGACAAGTAAATAAAATCCACCACCACCTTTTGGGGGTTGGGGTGCCCAAGAAGGTAATGAGGGGATGAAAGGGGGGGGGGCGGAGGCGGCACAGGAAAAGGACACGCTCTGACTGTGTTGATTGCTTTGACAAGACCGCAAATAAAGCAGTAAATAACTGGCAACTGAGAACGCAATGGGTGGCAGTGGTGGCTCTTTGGGGTCTTTGCTGTGCTGAGTTGGTTTGGATTGGATTGGGTTGGGTTGGGTTTGGGGATTAGTGGTTAAGGGTGACAGGAAAATGTGGCAAGTGGATAGGCAGTGGGTGGTGTGGAGGGAACTGGCCAACACCGGACTTGGTTACATTGCGCATACGCCGCATGGGCGACCGCAGCTTAGCAGGAATACAATCCCAATGTCAAAGCACATCCTGCTCCAGGATTCAAAGGGGCAAGGAAATGCAAGTTTTAACTTTTTTGGCTTAAAACTGAAATAAAAAATTAATAAATATAAAAAATAGAACAAAAGTAAAATTAAAATAAAAGAAAGCATTAAAAAAATGAAAGAGAAAGATAGAAAAAGAGGCAGATGATTAAATAGGAATATTATATTTCTAATTCTGCATTCTATACTTATTTTTGTACTAATAATAATAATAAATATATTAAAAACGAAAAAAAAGATAAAACACAGAGCAGGAAGATGGTTTTAAAGGAAAAATATATGATTAAATAGTAAGAATTTAATGTTAATTCTATATTTTATTCTTATTTCTTATAATTAATAAAAATACAAATTGTTAAAGTCAAAACAAAGCTTAAAAAAATCATAACTCAACCAAAACAACATTAGTTTCAATTAGAAAAGTACTCCTGTGTTCTTATTGGTTTACTTAATCTGCAAATTTTGTTAAAAGTGTATTCAAATTGGAATTTTTAACAATTTTAACGATGTAATCATTTTAAAATTTTGAAAAATTTGATTAAAATGTCTATAAATTTTTTCGTCATATTTTTTTAGTATTTTAAAGAGAATATATATTTTTTACAGATATCACTGGCTTTTTGGGCATCTTTTGCCCTAACAAATACCAATTATTATATTTATTGATCATTTTATAAAAGAATACATTTTTGGGACGAATCACATAGAGCTGATCCCTTGGCTCTCTCCACTGTGCTGCTCCCCAGGTCCAATTAATTTTCCAGCGCCTAAAAACTTTAAGCGCAGGCGTTGAAGCAAAGCTAACACCATCCTCCCTCTCAAACCCCAACTTTTGCCCCAAGCAACCCCTTGCTGGCTGGCTTCGTGGCTCGTCAGCTTCCGTTTCCGTTTGAACGAGTGCCCGTCTATTTATTTGCAAATGCAACTTGTCCCATTTGACAGATATCGCTTGTAAATGTCAACGCCAGCGGAAGGAGGAGGGGTTGAGGGGATGAGGGTTGATGAGTACTTCCTGGGGGGTGGCTGCCATACACAGTGAAGCGGAAAGTGTGAAGGCCTGTAACGAGCCATATTGCTATTGGATTTGTGTAAATTTATTTATGTTAATTAGTTCAAATTTGATTTAATTTGCCAAGCGAGCCGCGAGCACAGAGGGCAGGGAGGGAACTGACAGGGGGGGCAGGAGAGCAGGCATCTCAGGGAAAAGGAGGGGCAGACGTCAGAGGTGGGGAACACACAATTAAAAGCACGTTAAAAACGCATTTCGCAAACAGAGATCGTGATAATGGCACCTGGGAGAGGGAGACAGATCTCTACAGTTGGCAAAAAATGAATATAGAATGTATTTTTAACATAGAAAAAATTTAATAAATAAAAGAAATGTATTAAACTTTATATATAAATACGTAATTATATAATTTTAAATATTTATTAATTGTAAATAAATGTACAAAGTGCAAAGTTCACCTTCCCAATTCCCGGGTTTTTTTTGTAAATTTATTAACAATTTCCTACTGAATTTTATAAGATTTTTTTTTACAATTTTTCTTAAATTTGCAACTCTTTTTCTATTTATTTTTCTCTCACTGTTGGGTCCCGTTTAGGCCGAAAACGAAATCGGCTAATGACAGCCGCATCAATCCGGTGCGCTAACAAAGCGTTGAAGAAATCACTTTACCAGCGGCGTCCCATAAAACGTAGCTCCGATGAGAAATCGGCTTGGCTTGGCTTGGCCCGAAAAGGATCCGATCCGAGGAATCCGAGGCCCCTCCGCCGATCCTTGGTCCAAAGAAATGACAACAAGACATGCGAACAAATGAAATCAAATCAAACCAAATGACCCGGCTCCAACTTCGACTCCGACTCCGACTCCCAGCTCTGACTTTGGCTCCGACTTCAAGTTGCAGCTCGAATTCGTCTCTCGTCGGCTCTTTGGACGAAAAGTCTAATTTGTTGATAATTTGCGACCGCCGCCGCCGCCGCCGCCGCAGCTGAATGTGAATATGAAGCTGAAATGTGCTATATCTGCGGTCCGCTGACCGCCAACGATGCCCCACGGGTGACTCTCCTGCTGCCTTGGCGGTACTTCCGCTGGGCGAGGGATAAAGGTGCCTACAGACTAGGGAATACCCAGCACACACCCTAAGAAATAAAGCTTAAAACTAGGACATTGTTTCATACTATAAATATTAAATTTCCTAAATATTTTGGTGATGTCTAAATTATCTTAATTACTTGCATATAGTCTCTACATATTTTTATAAACCTTTTCTTTGTGAATCCCAACAGGTTTTAATATTATTTTTGTGTAGTTTCAAGGGAATAACCCCTAGAGGGTACTATAATTTATATTTATTTTACTTATTTATTTATTATTTTATTTTCTTATAAGGAAGTTAACACCATCAAAGGTTCCCTGATTTGTTTTAGAAATTTAAACCTAAAAAATTTTTCAAATCACAGTTTAATGAGGAGTTGACACTGTGTAACAATTTGTGATTCTAAAAACCCTGTTCCTAACCCTCCAAATCATTGTAAAATCTTAAAATTTAAAGGCCCAAAATCTTTGTTTATTCTTGCTTCTGTTCTACGCATCCTGGGAAGCCTTGGCATTCCCATTATGCCCATCGTCGCCTCGCGTTAACTCCCAATTAATTTCAACGCTCAACGGGGTCGATATTTTATCAGTACCGAGGATCATCTGTCATAGCTAGGAGGATGCTGGGATTATACTGGGAAGCTGGCAGCCGCAGCTACAGGTCCATGAAAAAGCGGCTAATTGTTTGTATTTGTGATGCAATTTAGCTGAAATCGCGCCTCTTGGCCAAATTGTCTTTAAATTGGCAGTTGGCGCTGTGCGCCATAAATCCAAGCACCACTCCAGCTCTCTGGGGGTCAATTCCAATGCTCTGGGATGCCTGAATATATTGTTACCCTGGACAGAGTTAGGACAAAGAGTATAGAACTATATAGAGATGACATCATATAGAAAAAAAGTGACATATATCAGGTTCTAGTTCTTGCCGCCTCTAAACCTGCCTGCCATATGGCCTTTTGGTGGCTAAGGCATCAGACTGCCAACTCAAGGTGCATGGGTTCTTTCGATTTTTATTATTATTCTTTAATTTTTTTAAGCTTTGAGACTTACTTAAGTAATAGAATAAAGTAAAAAATATGTCAATTCATAATAAAATCAAAATACACAATAAAAAAACGCCTTTGGGAGGGATCGAACGCTGGAACCCTCGATAGAACCTCTAACTGACATCGCGCACACATACATGAAACACTAACCCCACTTTTCCCTCTCTTTTCGCTCGCCCACAAGCTGTAGTTCAAACGGTGGCCGCTTGATGGCATTTCATGTTCCTACGATCCTTTCAAAATATGTTTTAACAGTGTAGATGTCATTTCCGACCTATAAACCCTATATATTCTTGATCAGCATTAACAGGAGAATCTATCTAGCCATGTTTTGAAATTTTTAATGGCATAGGGCAAAATTAAGATATCATATCTTGGCCAAAACTACAAAAATTTCAAAAGCGAAACAGGTTCAACCGCTGGAACCATCACACAAATTTTTTTTTGTATATATAGTTCTATATATAGTTCTATACTCTTTGGTCAGGGGTATACTGTGCCCAAGTTGAACTATTTAATCTTAAATAGAGATTTTAAGAGAGTAGAGAGGGAAGGGAGTCTCCCGACTGATTGAACCAATCCCGTAACGTAACCCATACTTTGGTGACGGGGTAAACCCACAACTAGCTGGCATAATTGTCACCTTTCAGGGGCCAGTGCCACCCCTATCTTCGTTTCCATGAACCCAATAGAATGTCCTTTCCCAGCCGAGAGCTCCACCCAATTGTCAACGCCCGAGGGCCACGTTAGTTTTATTCTTCTTTTTTTTTTTCCATGAAGGAAAAAATGCTGACAGCTGATTTGGGTCGTGCTTACCCCCTCGAAGGGAGCAGGAAAATATAGCAAGGGAAGGAAAAAACGGGCAACATTTGCACCTGACCGACCAACCAACCAACCAACCAACAATGGCACTACGACTTTATTACAACCCCCAGGACGACACCGACCCTGGGACAGTCCCGGTCACCCCGTTACCCCTTTACCCCTCTCGCAGCCAGTTGAGTGAATGATTTTAATTTACCCTAATGCGTCCATAATTCAAGCCATTAGTGCAATCACATTACCAATTTTCCACGGCCAACCCTTTGGGGGGGGACTTGGCCTAGCGGGGGTGGCGTTTTGCGGTAACGAGCCACTTTCTCCGACACATCCTTGCCGTCAGCAGGCAGCAGGCAGCAGGCGGAAGGCAGGACCTGATCCAATTAAGTTGGCTCTAATCACACACATGCGAACATCGGGCTTGAATCAATCGAAACCGGGCAGCGTAATACCAACAGATGTTGGATGTCAGTGGCTTTTTTCCTTCAGGCATTTTATATATACTTACATGTGTGCTTGTTATGTCCTTAGAATATAACTATTTGCCTTTTATGTGTTCATTTAGGGGAGCTAGCTGAGGTGTATGGAGAGCGCTCTTTAGGATTGACCTGTCTCACACCTTTTTTAACCTAGAATATCAAAGAAAATATTATATAAATGATCGATTTAATTTTTAAAATTAAATATTAGAAAACTGAATTGATATTTTAATGTTGATCAATATAGAGCAAGGAAATAAAACTATTTTTTTTTATTAAACCAAACAAGAAAGGAAGCTAACTTCGGGTCGCCGAAGTTTATATACCCTTGCAGATTGCAATTGAACTATAAAATTAATAACGAAATTCTAAGATAACATTGAATGGCCGAATCTTAATTTTGATGAAAATATGTTAAGAAACATCGAAGTTATGATTTTTTTTGATTATTTTCCTGATTGTTCCTGTGGCATCTGTAGGATATAGTCGTCCGATTTTCATGAAATTTTAATCGAAATTCTGAAATAATATTAAGTAACTAAATCTCAAATTTGATGAAAATATGTTGAGAAACATCGAAGTTATAATTTTCTCTATTATTTTCCTGATTGTTTCTATGGCAGCTATAGGACATAGTCCTCCTATTTTAATGAAATTTAAATCGGAATTCTGAAATAATGATTAATGGGCAAATATCAAAATTGGTGAAAATATATTGAAAACTGACAAAGTTAAAATTTTTTTTCGAAAAATTTACCGATTGTTCCTATGGCAGCTATATGATATAGTCGTCCGATCCAGCCCGTTCCGACATATGTACGAGTGAGAGTATATAGAAGACTAACTGCAAAGTTTCATTCAGATAGCTTTAAAACTGAGGGACTAGTTTGCGTAGAAACGGACAGACAGACGGACAGACGGACATGGCTAGATCGACTCGGCTGTTGATGCTGATCCTTCACTACGTTGCAAACTTCTGACTGAAATTATTATACCCTGCAAGGGTATAAAAAGGCTAGTTAACTCCTTCTTTTTCAAGACCTGAGGGCCAGATTGTTCAATAAATGATCTCAGCCGACTTCTTGAAATTCTTCTTAAGCTTCATCTATAGCTTTTTCATTAGATTCAGCTTAGCATTCATACTTACTAAAGGTACTTGCTCATAACTTCTTTAAAAAAAAAGGTGTCAATCGTTCCAATATCAAAATATAGAACTTGCCACACACATACAACAGAAAAAATATGTATCTTATGCCAGGGGGGGGTTTCCTTTTAATGGTCTTATTTATAGGAAAATATTATTTCATATGTTGACACTCGCACGTAATTAGGAATCGACTTTGGGGCCCCGATTGTTCATGCTTGATTGACTCTCGACTTTGAGTGACAGACAGGCAGACAGCTAGTAAAGGGGCCTCGCCTTTGGCCCAATTAAAAATCAATCGCCTGGCGTCTAATTAGGGGTCTTTCGATCCCAACGAGAGGCCTCAATTAAATGCCATAATACCTACTGGCTCCCCCCCAGCTCTTGGGGGTCACGTGTCCTGGAACTGTGCAAGCCAAGTGTTTATATATAAGCATTTCATATTTATTTATGCCTTGTCCAACAAATTATGCGTTTCAGTTGCATAAAAAGGCAAACAGCGACAGGCCATCAGAGGCAACACGTGCCGACCTCTGACGCCCAATGGAAAACCATCATCCCTGACATTTTCAAAACTGAATGAATCTGCAGTGAGCGGAAAATGGATTTCTAATATTTTCTTTACAAAATTATTACAAAAAAAAAAAAAAAAACTTAATATATAAGAGAAAAAAAAAGGAAGCAAACTTTAGGTTAAAATATGCTTCGCAGGCAGGAGGCAGCTGCTCCTCCGCCTCGTTCCTTCTCTCCCGCAGGACGTCCGGGCTTAAAAGTTGAGAAAAATGAAACTTTTATGATGCGCTTATCCTTGGGTTTTCTTTTCGATTTATACTTGGATTTCCACGCCTATATATACATATATTTATATATACATATATTACAGTATATATACGGGACAATTTTCTTTTCGATTAAACGCTTGAGCAGGCTTGAGCAAAATGGCGCGCATAAAGCGCCGCAAAGTGCCCGAAGAAGCATTCCGTCCGGACGGGAGTTCTCCTTCTTCCTTCTCCTTGACTTGCTGGGGGTTAGTCCTCCCTCTTCTAGGCCATTTTACGTCTCTTGGCTGGTCCCATTGCCGGCAATCCGCTATCAAACTCGGATGTATGCAGTGCCCTGGACTTGCTCAAGCTCTTCAAGAAGCTGCTGCGGCCACCGAGGGTAGTCGATGCTCCTCCAAAACCGCCTGCCGATCTAACCGGAGCTGCTCCCTCTCGCTGCAGCTGCTGCTGCTGCTTCTGGCGCACATCTCCGCTGACCGTGGTCGTGAACATGCGTCGCTTGGCCCGTTTTTGGGCCTGAACCTTCTCGGGATCACTAAAAATAAGCAAAAATTTTTAAAAACTTGCAATTAAAAGTCTCCTAAATCCGATTCGCTTACCGCTCTGTGTAGGTCAGTCGATTGGTGGGCGGTGGCGCCTTGGGCGCTGCATGCTGGGCAGCAAATCTGCTGGGCGCCTCCTTCAGGGCAAAGCTCTTGGCAAAGTGACCCATGTGGGCGACTCGAACATTGAAGATGGGCTTCAGCTCCTTGGGAAATGTCGAGTAGAACTTCATCCAGGACACAAAGGCTGCAAAGCGGGAGAAACAATAAAAATAGAGAGCATTTCGGGGGTGAGTACAAGGCGAAAGGAGATGGAGATGTTAATGCTTTTAGAATTAATTGATGTCTTGGCTTAAGTGCCAGCGCTGGCTGCATGTGTGTGTGCCGCATTCATTACAAAATAAATTCGTTAAAATGACAAATGAGCAATGTCAGCAAAGGATTTCACATCCACGTCTCGGGTCTCGGGTCTATTGTGTGTGTGCATATAATATATAATGTATACGGCGGCTGTGGTTGTGGTTGTGGCTGTCGCTGTTGCTGTTGCTGTTGCTGTCAGTGTAGCTGTCGCTGTGGTTCGCTGTTGTGGGCATGTCCTTGCTAATTACGCAGCACTTATGCCAGGCAATTCCAAATTATACAACAATGATATCAAATTACCAACAGAGCTGGAGCTGGAGCCACTCGGCAACAAAGACCGCAATTGTTACCCTCGATAAGGATCTTGTGCAGGGATAAAATTGACAACGACAGAGTGCGGTGCGAGTGGAGTGGATATGTAAATGTGATGTGAAATTCAAAAAATGTATCTTTTGCTTCGAATAACAATAACTATACATATATGGGGTGGTATATCTAAAGATATAAGTTTCTGTTTAAAGTTCAATGTGTAGCGAGGAGTTTTGAGAGAAACTTGACAAAAATCAAAGGAAAAAAAAGGACTTGTAATTGAAGATTCATCTAGATTCATGGAAATCTCTTCAGTTACATAGATCACTTGCTTTTCGGCAAGATCTTGGGTTTGACATCATTATAAACTCTCTTTAGCTCAACTCAATCTCAAAACAATTAGCTTAAGACACAAAATATTAAATAATATAACTAAATTCTCTCACAAATAATTCCTTAATAATTGCATTTAATAATTGAGAACTTTCGAAAGACCGCAGACCACAAATCCGCAACGAAACCTCCTGATTTCCAACAACAACATCCTCAAGGGGAAGGTGAAGGGAAAGGGAAGCAGCGGCAGAAATAAATGCAAAGATGCGATCCTGCCCCGGCAATTAACTCACAGCAGTGTGTCTCTGTTTCTACTGTGACTTCCTTGGTCCTGCCAAAGTCAAGCCCTTGGCTTTTTGGTCCTGGCTTAATTGCCGCAAATGCGATTACAGTCAAGTGGCAGACATTAGGCAAACAAAAAGTATGACAACGACAACGACGACGACGACGGCGATGGCGGATGTTTAGAGACGTCTGTCAGCCGGAAGTGGCGAATAAAATAAATGTCATTTGGGATACGGATTCGTATTTGGATTCGGATTCGGATTCAGAGGACTTTCACAAAATCCACCGCACAGAAACCGCACAAAATGGCTTTTTATGCCACTTTGCCTTGCCCCCAGCTACTTCCCATTGTCTCGAGGCACAGCCAGGAATGTCCCTTCAAGTGGGTGTGGGTGTGGGTGTGGGTGTGGCTGTGGGTGTTTCTGGGTAGTCTGTCCTGCCTGGCCTGGCTGTGGCTAATGCGCACGTCAGCGGCTCAATTCTGAGTCTCAGAGTGCAAGTTGAAGGCACAGTAAATACCCCAAAAAGTGGATTTCTGGTGAGGAGAATAACAGAAAGTTTTTGCAAGTAAAATAGAACGTTTATAAGGCAATAGGATAAGCGACTCACTGAAATATATCTTTTCAGGCTACCAAATATCAAAACAAGTCAGTCAATCAATCGAGTACCCACTGTACTTTACACAGAGCGCGTGTCCATGCGGTTTTCATTTGTGTGTGTGTGTGTAGGCGTGGCAAATTGTTGTGATTGTTTTTCCCATTGTCTCAGTTCTTTTTCCCACCCCTGCAAAGGGTTCTTCGAGGGCTTCCCCCAAACCGACCGACCGCCGGATGTATGGGTTATAGAGCTAATCGGGGGTGTCGTTGTGGTCGTGGGCGGACTTATGAGCCATCAGAGGCTTAAATGTGAAAGCATTAGCTCAGCAGCACTTCTCGGCGGGATAATGCGGAGACAATGGAACGGATAAAAGTACGCTAGTAAGTCGATAATTAACTCCCAGGATCAGCGTGAACAGAGAGGGGATTATCGGTCACTTGGAAACGTGTATTTAATGGAAAATAAGTGATTTTGAGAAGCATTTAACAGACACTATAGGGAACTCTATGGAAAATGGAGGCTAAAGATGGAATTTTTCCCTAAAGCTTACTTTTCTTTGTCACTGCTCAAATATTAAGACCCAGCTTCAGCTTCAACGCTTCATCTTACTGGAAGCATCATCATCCCTTTTGCTACCCAATTTTCGGTCCTTTTCTAGCTGCTTTTATCTGCTGCTTTGTACAGTTTTGTTCAAGCGTAATACTTTTTAATGGCTTTTTGATTGGACGCAGCAGAGCAGGAGCAGTAGCAAAAGCAGCAGCAGCAGCAACAGCAGCAGCAGTAGCAGTAGCAGCAGCAGTAGAAACATCAGAAGCAAACTGCATCCTCCTGTGACTCCCTCTTAAGTTTTGCCAAGAGTGGCTTCCTGTCTTGACGCTTGACTCGGCGCTTAAGTGCAATTTGAGTTGCCATTTTGACCAGAACTCCTCCCCCCCCGTTCGTATACCCTCTTGTAGGCCCCCGTCCGTCCGTCCGTCCCTGCCCATTTCTCTTGTTTTGGTCGTATTTATCTTGGCATTTTGCTATTGTTTTGCGCTTGGCCTGAAAGCCATTTGGGTATTTCGCTCAGTTTCCGCTTCCTGTTTCGAATCGCTTAGCTTTATTTCTTGTTATGATTCATGCTTGGAGCCTCCTTGGAGACTCGCTGGGCATCTTTCCTTCACACACACACACACACACACCCCCAGGGTCTCTTTTTCCCAATGTTTCAATCGAAGGGAAGCTTGTCTTGGTGAAATATCTATAAATATCTTATTTTTTCTTCTGATTATCCTTTTAAGCATTAAAATCTTCAGCAGGAAATAGAAATGGTAGTTGTAAAAACAGGAAAAATAAATACGAAACTAGCATTTGTCTGTTAAAAAATATATTTTAAAGTATTCTAAATATTTAAACAGAATAAATATAAGAAGAAATCTGGCCAAAAAAACCCTTCTTAAGCAGCAACTCTTCCACACCCACTACTGGCTTTAAAAAGCAAATAAAATAAAACCCGAAAGGCTGGAAAAAAGGGAAATCGGAGCGATGAAAGGAGTCGCTGGTGGTAACTGGCCGCGATGACTGATGGCGGTCCTTGAGGGGGCGGGCGGTGGTGGGCTGTTCATTTGACACGCAATCGAAATTAACTTCAAATATGAAATAATTTTTGTGTTTTTAACGTGCGCTGGATGATAACTGGGACCTGGACGAAGTGGGCGGTCAAACTTATAATTGGAAAAATGTCAGAGGGTTTGGTTTGTGTGTTTTTCCCTCGCAATATCTATGTTTTTCTTTTTTTTTCTTTCACTCCTCCCCCCTTCTGGGCAGCGTTGTAAAAAATCGTAATTACAAAGTTAATGTCCTTTGGTGAAAGGATTAAATTGCTAGTTTGTTTGCAAGGGATCGGGGTTCGCAGGGTTGGGGCAATTGGAAAAGTAAGTGCCATGGGAACCTGTCCAGCGAGGACATTCTTAAGAACATAAAAACAACATCAAGATGTCAGAATATCAGAATTAAAGCACAAGAAAGCTAACAATTAAAGTAAAAATCAAAAAATCTTAATTTTCTTGTATATTTCTTAAGATTTTCCTGTAGCAATAACTCACCCTTGCAGGACTTGTCGTGCAACTCCTTGTCATCTTCGATTAGCGACTGGAATTTGTGCTGCAGATTGGAGGCTGCCTCCTGCACAGTCCTCGCCTCGTCATCCTTGGGCAGCAGTGTCTGCAGATAGGCATACATGTCGCCCTGCTGAATGCGTATGCGCTTCTTCTCCAAATGCCTCACGTACTGCGCCTCGCTGGGCGCCAGGAACAGCACTGCTCGACCCTTGCGTCCAGCTCTGGCTGTGCGACCCACGCGATGCACAAAATCAGCGGTGGTCTGTGGCGGTGTGTACTGCAGCACCAGCTTAATGTCCGGCACATCGATGCCGCGACCCACAACATCGGTGGCCAGAAGGACGCAGCTGTCGCAGGACTGGAAGCCACGGAAAACGCCCTGACGCTCTGTCTGTGTCATGGAACCGTGTAATCTGTTGAGGAAAGATTTTTAAGACATAAGAGACTCCTTTTTTAAGCAAACTAAACTCACTTGAAGAAGCGCAGTCCTTGCAACAGAGGTGTGTCGCCATCATCGTCCGAATTCTCATCATTCTCATCCTCTTCGTCGAGCACTCTTCTGGTCAGCGCCTCGTTGAGCATGTCGTGGTGGAAGTTCACCATCTCGGTGGTGCTCATAAAGACAATAGCCTTAAAGTTCTTAGGATTGGCGTCCATTTCCTTGGCCAGCAGCGAGGAGAGAGCCACCAGGCGCAACTTGGGCGGCACCACCACGTAGCTGAGATGAAGATTCTCGGGAATGCTAAGCACGCCGGTGACATCTTCCTGGTATTCACCCAAGCCGTCATCCTCAGCCTCCACTTGAGCTTCTATTGACTCCTTTTGGTAGCCATCCTTGGACTTTAGGGCAGCACTGGCCGCCTCATCGCTATTGTCTATGTACAGGGGATCCCGCAGAGTGAGACCGGCCAGCTGCTGGACCTGGGATGTGAGTGTGGCGCTTAGCAGCATTCGCTGCAGCTGCGGCACGTCCTTCTCCTCGGCTCGCTGCTTGTCGATGGCCTCCACCAGTTGCTTGACATCCCGCTCGTAGCCAAGCTCTAGCAGGCGATCGGCCTCGTCCAGGATGAAGAACTGCAGCTTGGTCAGCTTGAAGTTGGCCGTGTGCAGCAGATGATCCACCAGGCGACCTGGCGTGCCTATGAGTATGTTAATGCCCTTCCTCAGTCGCGCCTTCTCGCTTTTGCGGCTCTCGCCGCCCAGCAGAGAGCCCGGCACTATCCAGGTGAAGGGCTTCACCAGTTTCTGGACGAGCTGGTAGGTCTGAATAGCTAACTCCCGGGTGGGCACAATCACCAGGGCTAGGACACCGTCCGTTCTCTTGATCTTGGGGGTCTTCTTCTGCAGCATCTCGACCAGAGGCAGAGCGTAGGCCAGGGTCTTGCCGGAACCCGTTTGGGATCGCACCAGAACGTCCTTTCCCGCAAGCACATGAGGTATGGCCTTCTCCTGCACCGTTGTCAGTTCCTTAATGCTAAGCAAGTCCTGTAGATTCTTAACAGCGTGCGGATGCAGGCCCAGGGTCTCTATTTTCGAGCCGGAGAATATGGTCTCCTTTACCGGCTTGACGGCCCTTTGTCCCAGTTGTTTGAGGGCTTCAACGTCGCTCTGATCGAAGAGCCCAATTTTCTTGGTGCGAAAACGATTAATGGAAGCCGTTTCCTCCTTCTTTTTGGGTTCCTTTGACAGGGATTTCTCTGATTTGGATTGTGCTTCTTCTCTTGATTCTTTATCGGAGTCTCGTCGTGTCGCTGTTTGTGATTGTTTTGGTGGTATTTCTGGTGATTCCAAAGAGTTTTGTAAAATGCCTTCAGCCTTTGCTTTTTGACGCCTCTCCTCCTCCATTTGTTGGCGAAAAATATCGCCGGGACGTGGCAATTGATTGGGATTCCATTTGGCTCTTCGGGGGCCCCCCAATGCCTTCTTAAGCTGCTCATCGGTGAGCTTGACCAGGGGCTGCTTGTCCCTCTTCTTTTTGCTCAATCTCTCGGCTCTTGTCATGGGTTTTGGTTTGGCTTTCGGAGCAACATTTGACGTCACATTTGTGGTCACATTTAGTATGATGTCGTCCGTCGGGGCAGTGGCCTTTGGTGGCATAGCATTAAACATAATATCCTCTAAAGGTTTTGTAGGTTTTACAGGATTCGGTGGAGTTTGAGTGATTTTAACAGAAGATTTCAAAGGTGCAGAGGCAACATTTGGCTTTGAATTTGCGGTCATTGACGACGCCTTTCGCCGCACAACAATCGCCTTGACTTTTGGCTTTTCCACATTAAATTGAAAGCCCAAATCCTGCACCTTGGCGACACGCTTCTTCGCCGCTGGCATTTTTGGCTTCTGGTTCTGGAAACCCAAAATAAAAACTCAATAAAAAAAAACCTGAACATGAATTACACCCACTTACCTGTTGGGTTTTATTAGCCGTCTTGATGGACGGCTTCACGTTTACATTCAGCGTTATGTTGTCCACCATTCTTTCGCATTTGTTAATTCTAACAAAAGGCACGATATTTCCAAGTTTTTGTAAATATAAAAAAACGTGCGCTCGAAGAAACAGCTGAGAAATGCTTCCAGTGTTGCCCATAGGCCAGAGTCTTTAGTGCTGCCATGTAGTTGAAAGTTGTAATCGGTTATCGATTATTGTCCGTTCTTATTTGAATTTGCTTGTTTGTCGCAGATAATTATGTCAAAAACTGAGTAAAAAAAACACCATCAATGCATTTAATATTGTATATTAATATATTTTGGCAAATTCTGTAACATGGTTGTTTAGAGTAACGTTTTCTATATACTTATAATGCTTACAACGAGTTCATTGGCTACACAAACAAAAAAAAAAGAGAACTACGTAAAATGTTCAGCTGCCTTGGGCAGACATGTGGTGTGCTATCATAATAAGTTTGTGGGGCTTGTGACTGGTGGGTGGGTGGTTGGTTGGTGGTGGTTTAGTGGCTTAGTGCTTTCGTGGTTTCGTGGGTGGCCTGTCAGCCCCAGCTGCGGGCGCCACAGATGTCAACCGCAGTCCAATGCATGACGGTGATGGCTGCCTGTCCCTCTCCTTCTCCGTGTGCTCCATGTACCTCCGCACCCGTAATCCTTTCTCCTTCCCCATCCCCTTCGCCCAAGGCCTCTCCTTCTCGTGGAATCTCTAGAATTTCCTCTGTTTCCATGTCCAGGCTGCAGTGCTCTTTAAGTGTTACCTGCTTCCGTGGCCTTTCCTGGGAATTTTTCTTTATAATTCCTTTAACGACTCCGCCTCCGATGCCGCCCGTCGTGTGGCAGGCCGCGTACCACAACTATGCGGTCACGTAGTACTCCCTTTGGCGCTTCTGACACTTCTCCCGGGCGATATAGCACAGAGCGATCGTGATCAGCAGAACGATGGTCACGCCCATGCCAATGCTCACCCACATGATTTCTTCATTGATTCCCACGTACGAGCGTCCTGGGAAAATGAAATTATGTTTAGTTCAACAGCGAGATAACTTATTTATGTAATTTAAATTATTTTCTCAATTAATAAGAATTAATCCGAGCACTCACCATTGTAATAGTGATTAGAGTAGCCGGCTTTGCCAGCTACTCGACCCGCTGGCATTTTGTTACTCGCTTAAAGCCCGAAAATAGGCCAGCCAATGTACAATAGAAAAATGTGTGCGTTTCTTTTATCTAAATCCCTTCCTGCTCGGTGGCCAGATGGCAGCGACTTCCTGTTTTGGTCGTTTTACAGCCTTTTTATCTGGTTTCCGTTCCTCTTTTGTTTTGTTTTCAATTTATGCAGTGTTTGGTTGCCATACGCATCCATGGAACATCATTGGGCTGAAAAGAAAATATTTCCAAAGAGACAAAGGAAAATAAATAAATAATTTGAAATTCAAATCGATAGCCCGCCGTCTTTTGCTGTCTGGCAGCATGGCGCGGAAGTGGCAGCACTGGCGCGTAAGATGCAACCCTGTGAATCAGCTGCTTCAATTTGACATGCACTTTTCATGCAGCTTTTCTTATCGCCGCACGTTTTAACTAATTGTATGCAAGTTTTTTATTGAAAATTAGTGCTAAATAGTGTAAACGTGTGAAATGGAACAAACCCAGACCAATGAACACCCAATTTCGACAGTGCGTGTAGATGGCCAGGGGGAAAAAAGCAATGAAAATGCCGGCAACTTGTTGGCGGCAGAAGCAGAGGAGCCGGCAAATGAGCCGTCGCCAGTCGCAGGTCAAGAAGAGAATAGATGCCAAGAAGAAAGTATTTGTGAATGCCGTAAGTGTTTTTATCGATTATTTCTTAAATGATTAAGTTTTTAAAGTAATTGCGTATTAAATAAAGTCAAGATTGCTAAAAACCGAAATTTGCGAGGTTCGAAGCTTGGCCTATTGGAACATGGATAATGGTTTAAAACTTGACTAAGTTAGTAGTGTTCGAAAAGCTGCTAGATAGCATTTATGTTGGCCTGATACTTCGGACATTCTAAATAGTGGATTTTCGAGTTTTTAAAGTCCGAAAAGTATCATATCAATATAAGGGAATTACTAGGAATTAAGTATAAAAACAGGCAGGCACTGAACATTTTTTTAACGTTACTTTTTAAGTAATTACATACAAAATAAAATGAAAGATTGCTAGAACTTCAAAAAAGAGGGGAAGCGTTACGAATCTTATATATAAAATGTCTTTGATCCTACCCATAATTAAGAAAATATTGTTAAGATTCCCTAGAAATTAATTGAAAAATTAATTAGCTAAAAAATAACAAAGAAAAAATAGATTTTAAAGTGTAATAATTTGTTTTCCCTGCACAAACGGCCTTCAGCCCGCCCACCCACTAAATGTGATGATAAAACGAGGCCAGAGATAACTTCTCAATATAAATAAGTAGTTTTTAAGATTTTGCATTCCCCATTGCGCATTGGGAAGTCAGACACAGCCCATAGCAGAAGCCGTAGAATATGTTTCCGTTTCCCATACGATCCCTTGCAGCCCAGCTGGAGGCGGAGGCCATCAACGACAACCGCCAGCTGCTGGAGTTTCGTGTGCGTAGCAGAGACATCAATTGGAGCCGCTTTGTGCAGCCGCTGGACACGAGTGTGCGCTCGGAAGCGATCTATTTGGGCCACCAGGCGGACTTACTGTACAGTCCCCGTCGCCCACGGACCGAGGAGAATCGCAGGGAGCTGCTCGTCTGCCATGACATGATGGGCAATTACCTTGAGGATCGGTACGTACTGATAACTGGCTATCTATACTTGAGAAACTAAGCAATTAATTGTAAATAAATTCCTTCAGGCACTTTCATAGCTCGGAAAAGTACGACGACTACAGATTCCAGCACTGGTCGGCCGTGGATTACTTTTGCTACTTCAGCCACAAGTATGTGACCATTCCGCCCAGCGGCTGGCTGAATGCCGCCCATCGCCATGGTGTCCCAGTACTGGGCACTTTTATAGTGGAGGCTGCCGGGCCCCTGGACGAGGTCCTGGCCAGCGAGGAGAGTGTGAGTCGAACGGTGGCGGCCCTGACCCGTTTGTGCCTGCACTTTGGCTTCGAGGGATGGCTGGTCAACGTGGAGGTACGCGTGCCCCAGCAGAACATGGCCAACTTGTAGTGAGTATTGCTAATATTAGCAGGAAAAATTAGCAGAAAGATTAACCTGCTGCCTTCCACAGCCGCTTTGTTCGAGAACTAACCAGCGACACAGAGTCGCGGGTGCCATACGGACGTGTCTTCTGGTACGACAGCGTCACCGAAAGCGGAGATCTCAATTGGCAAAACGAGCTGAACGCGCGCAATGCCGAGTTCTTTCGCCGCAGTCATGGAACGCTGATCAATTACGCCTGGAGCGACCAGCATTTGGAGCGCAGTGCGAAGCAAGTGGAGCAGGAGAAGTCCCAGCGGCATCGCGTATTCATGGGCCTGGATGTTTTCGGACGAAGTCGAAAGGGCGGCTTTCAGACCATGGAAAGCATGAACAAAATAGCTGAAATGGGCTTCTCGGCTGGCATCTTCGCCCCCGCCTGGGCCTTTGAGACCCTTGGCACCTATGGCTATAACATTAAGAACTCCCAGGGAGACGAACAGACGAACGCCGCCTTTCTGGCCAGAAACGAGGCCTGGTGGGCTCGCATTTGGCCAGCTCTGGCCACTCATCCCTACCGATCGTTGCCCTTCTACACGGACTTTTGCGTAGGCTCTGGTCGCCGGAGCTATGATTGCGGTACAAGAACCACGGATTCTGGCCGCCCTTTCTTCAACCTGTCACGGCAATCGCTGCAGCCGTCGGTTCCGCTGGACAAGAACGCTGTGCATGACTTTGAAACGGCCTTCTCGGGCAGCTGTTCGCTCCTCGTGACAAACTACGAGCGAGCTTTTAGGCTCTTTGTCACGGACTTTGCGCTAGCCCACGGTGTCCTTTTACTGGGCTATGCCTATAAATTTGGAGAAGCTGGAGGTAATAACCACAATTTCGAAATGGTTGTCCGAGTGACGCCGCTGCGTAGAAACAATCGGTTAAAGGAGGAGCTGTACCTTGTCTGCAGCGAGCACACTGAATCGAATATGTCGCCACATCGTTGCCTACTCTCACCGATAGAGAATCGCCTGCCCCCAGCCATAGTCCATGCTAAGCTGCCCCAGCATAACCGAGCGCAGGGAGAGGGTTGGCATGTGCTCTACTTCCTGGCCAAGTTCGATGGACCCGTACGGGTTGAAGACATCGCTGTAAAGTGCCACAGACCGGCCGGATCCCAGGCACAGGCTTACCTGGGCGCCGTTTTCGTTGAGGGTCCCAGCCTCGAAGATTGGGTGGAAACTTGGTCGCAGCGAAAAGCGGAAATCGATGTGTACCGCCGGAATATGTGGAAGAGAAGTCCTGTGACGAACTAAGTGTTTAAAGGTAATTTAGTTACTTGTTTTTTGTTATATTTATATGTATATATGTTTCATATACATATTTCTAGCTATTTTATCAATATTATATCTTAAATGTTTTGTCTTTAATTTTGTATTGTTCATTTTGTATATTTTTCAGGAATTTTCTGACTTCTTCACTACAAATTTAGCAGCATTGTATTATAATTATAATCATTTTCGTCGCTTAAAGGTATTTATATTCTCTATCAGCCATTTAGTTTCTCTTAAACTTATTTATTATTTATTTTTTTTACTAGAAACGAAGTTTCGGATAAAGGACATGAGAAACAAATATAAAACTGGAAGTGCAATAATAAATATTTATAGAAAATATAATATAATTCGCCATTGGGATCTACAGCAACAATATAAAAAAGGGGTGAGTGAATGAAAACATTTTTCTTCTTTCTTTTTTCCCTTTTTTTACCCTTGAATATTTATTTTGTAGGAAAAAAACAAGTTTGAATAGGATCTTATAGCTATATAACTATTTTTTCTTATCTGTAACTATTATCTTTCTCTCTCTTTATGCGCCCGTAAATATTTATTCCCTAATATCTTCCTTGAAAGTGGTAATGAGGGGGAAGTAGATATTATATCCACTCTTTTGGTGGCCTATTTGAGCATTTGTTTACCTTTTTGTAAATTAAAAACAAACAAAATGTTAGCGAATATTCGTGAAACTTTAAACTAAAAACTTATCCACTTCAAGCGCTATATTATGATATTCTAAATTTTTTTCATAGGTTTTAACCTTAACCTCAAAACGAAATAGTTTTTAGAATAAACAATTTTTCAAGGGCTTAAAATTATTAAAAATCGTTTTAATTCAGTATGCAGATTTATTAAGGCAATTAAAACTAACATAGGAAAGATTTTTAAATTATTGCCTTTTTGACTCAGTTATGGGATTTTTAAATTCGGATTTGTTAGAAAAAAAGAGATAAAAATATTAATAAATATTGATTTAAAGAATGCCAATATTAGCAGTCGATAAGCAACGATGATTTGCAAATTTGTAAATATATATATATCTATATTTTCTGTATATCTTAACCCTAATCTAAAATATGTACACTCTTTTAAGCCCCACAGTTCAGCAGGATATATAGTATACGTACATTTTAATCTTTGGCCGCGTACGTGTCCGACTGACCGAAAAATTTGCATTTAAATTTGCAGCTGCTCCTTGATGTCCTGTCCCTCGCCCCCATTTAACCTTAGTCGAGTCATTTTATGACAGATTTTAATGCAGATTTTTAGAGATTTAGTTGTTCTTGCCTCTGTTGACATCATTTTGGCAAAGGAAAGTGCAGAACCAACCTGCCCTCCTTTTAACCACACCCCCCTGACAGCGACTTTTTCGCAGTTTTATGTCATTTTATTTGTTTAGTTCTCTCCCTTCGCTTTTTTATTTAACTTTGGCAAGCTTTGGCCTTGCTCTTCAGCTGCTTTCAGCTGGCTTCCCTTTGGGGGGGGGCGCCGAAGCGGAAGCGTAAAAAAAAGAGGCGGCATTTCCGGCGGCTCCGAGAAGGCAGGGAATTATGCAACCCTCCATTCTCCATGTGCGTCCCTCGCCTGCTGTCTTTAATTAAGTTCCCCCCGCCGGAGGTCGGGGGATCAACATACACATTATCTTTCCCCTTCTTCGAGAGCTGGCCCACATTTCGCATGCAGATTAATGACATGGTCTGGAATGCATAGGCATTGTTTGCAAAATTAAAGCGATAATTCTAACAGATAAACTCGAGGAAAAAGCGGGTATAATGTATGTGCATGGTTTTTCAATCATTTGTCATTAAATAAAATTTTTTTGTTGCTCTTGAATGGAAAATCAGTGCCATTAAATTTCAATTTCCATTGCTTTCCATTTAAATGCATAAAATCCCCAGTTGCAATTCCGCATTTAAGGGCAGCTCCCCACCTGGCCTGGAATTTTCCCCCTGTTAAGTTATATCTAGGTCAGCCCCCAAAGCCTGATGTTGTATGTATGTATGTATGTATATGTTGGCCATATTTTTTCGCTGGACTTGCAATGCAATAAATTTGTTGAAAAGGAGCCTCTGACCATCATGGCGGAAGCAGCTACAATCTCTGTAAATTCGAGATAAACCACAGATTTAGTCAGGGATATAAAGGAGATACAAAAAAAAATATGAATAAAAGTGCTGAAATTCCCAATTAAAATTATGGAATAAAAGCATGGCTTGAAGCTCCTTTGACCTTTTTTTAAAAATGTGAATTGCCGTTGAGTATTCTCTCCACGCACCAACGCTAGATGCTTGGAGGGAAACAATCAAGAAATGGCGTAATGGTGGAAAATTAATTAAATTTATAATTGGCATTGAAGTCAAAATGATTTATCTTGAATAACAATCAAACGGCTTTTGTTTTTACCTTTTTTGTTACATTTTCAATAATTTTAAATGTGTTTATACTTGACAAATCATCTTTTTCTATACTTTTAACCATTTAGCCTAAGGAATTCAGTGTCTAGACGTTCTCTCTCGTTCTCAAGCGGAACTCAGACAACTTGTGGTGAAAGTCCTCTCACCTGTGGCATGCACATCTCCGCCAGGAGACCATCAATCACTAAACCTACCAGGATTTCCCTTGAAACAAATCATTTATTTACTTGTAAACCGTCATAGGTTATGCCTATATTTTTTCTGTTTCTTCTTCAATGAAATCTTGGGACCCCTGCAAATTGGGAGTAACCACCCAATCCTCTCATCGTTTTTCTATTTTATTTAGATTTATGCGACCACAAGAAATGAGATTCCGCATAAATTGTGGAAAGCAAACTCAAGCCCATAGACAAGAGTCTGCTTTTTCATATATTTTATGTATTTTTTCTCTGTTTTTAGTACATTAGTTTTCTGTCTTGGGGAAAGTCACAGAGAAGAAAAGGTTTAACACATTCAAGCGAGCCAAAGGAGCGAGCCAGCCTTAAGGATTTGACGCTCTGCTGCCTGCAAAAGGAATGAAAAATGGGCAAAAGTGCGGCCACGAATTGGGACCCATTTCCACACACAATTTCATCATAAATTTGCCAAAACACGGAAGCAAGAACCTATGTTGAAAACAGACTATAACTTTAGTTCCATCAGCGTTAAATAAAGTAAAATAATTTTTGGTGCAAAAAAAAAGGAAGTCATGCTTACTTTGAAGTACTAGCTAGGATTTCCCCAGTTTCCATCTCAAGTTTGAGGCTTTCAGCTTCCGTTTCCGTCAAGTTTCGGTTCCTGCTCTCTGGAACAGCTCAACGTCACTCAATAACATGTCATTTATCAGGCTGACAAAGAGCCTTGGTGGCTGCAACCCACCCCCTCCCCTGCCTTCAGACATGAGTCAAAGTCAGAGTTTTCCTTCACTGCCATCACTCTACCCTTGCTTTTGGTTTTTTAATTAATTTTTGCATCTTTATGCACTGACTGCTCCTTGACCTAATGGCCTCATCAATTAGTTTAACGGACAGTCCAGTCCGTTGGGATTTTAATTTTAATCTTTAAGCCGCCTGTAACTGGTCTTTATGAGGACAAGCTCTTTGACGTCAGTGCCCAGTACTTGTGGCTGTCAGAGCTATAAAGAAAATATGGGGGGAAAAAGGCTTTTATGCGTGAAAATTACTCTCTTTATCACTTTGACAAATGAGATAGGGGTTGACTTTGTGTAGAAGCTGTACTAATTGTGGCTTTTAAGTGGAAAAATCAGAATCTAAACATGGGATATATAAGAAATTAAAGCTGAACCCTTTCTCTGAGTCCTTTGCTTCTTCCGCGAAAATACAAAGAAAGAGTTACTTGAACTTTCTTTATACAAATTCTAGACTTTCAAGACTTGTGCTAGTCTTAATTATATTTAAATATATTTATATATAATATAATATATTTAAAACATGAAGCTTATTCTGTCACCGCTCCAATGTGCGAGGCCATAAATAGGAGCTTAGATGCCTGACTGTCTGGCCTATCTGGAGTTGGTTTTTGGCCCGGTCTTCGGTTTGTTCAACCTTCGATTACGTCCGCACAGCTCCTCTATGGACGTGACTTTGTGTGCCTGTGTCCTTGTGTGTGTGTGGCGGCGTCATATGCAAAAGGGCCTATAAATCAAAAGATTTGAGGACTGGGTATAAGGAAAATCAGAGCCTGACACTGACTAACTGTCAAGCCCGATGCCAGGACATTGTTGCCAGTTACCCAGAAGCCCGGCACTTGCCAACTGCCTGTCCCGGACAAGGTCAGAGGAGAAAAGCCGTCTCGGTTTACCCGGAAAACACAGAGAGAGAGAGAGAGGAGAGAGACGGAGACAGACGTCAAGAAAGCAAGTCAAGCATCGAAGCTGAAGGCCATGATGCGTGCCAGTTCCTTTTCCTGGCCAAACAAGGTGATCCGGATTGCATCCGGATTTATGGCTAAGCTAAATCTGATGGGAATCTGTGTTCAAGACACTGGGAAACTTTACAGAAATTATAAATCAAAGTTTGAGATTTTTATTGGTTTAATGTAATGAAATTTTGTATTATTAACCCTTTCAGTTTTGACTTTATAGTCAAACTAAAGCCCATTTATTAAAGTTTATGGTTAAGAAAAACACTTAAGGGAAAAGTTTTGTTATTTAGAAATCGATTTAGGTTACGATTTCGTTGGAAGATCCTTTGTAAATTTCTATTTTTAAACTTTTAATGATTTTTGCATGTTTTCTTTGGATTGGTTTATAGCAGATATCTGTGGATTTAGCCATATTGTCATCCCTGCTAATCGACATTCGCTTTATTTCCGCTGCGGCTCATGTAGCGAGATTCCAAATTATGGCCATCTATGGCCATTGGCCATGCCAGCTTATCATAACAGACCACTAACTTCCCAGCGGGCAGGAAAATAGAAAATAGAAAACAGAAAGGCAGCGGGTGCGGGCGAACGGCTCTAATGACAGTGAAGGGGATAAGGGATAATGTCACACACACAGTGGTGCATGATAAGGGTTAATATTTATAGAATAGGTTTATATAAAGCAAAAGTATATAAATTTAATTACTACGATTTTTTCAGGTGCTTGGAAAATATTATAAATAATATCCGGTTTCAAAATAGTAAGAAAGTTACTAAGAAACACTGTTTTTAATTATAGTTTAGCAATAAAAAATTGTTTCTTGATCTAATTTATATAAATTAAAGCTTGAAAATTCATTATAATAATTATAGTTATAATTTGATGCTTAAAAATCCATTGATATTAAGAAATATTCCATTATATTGTTCAATATTTATTTCCTTATAAAACCTTGTACCACTGTTTGGGCCAAATTTTAATTAGACAAATCCAGCAATGATTTTGGCAGTAAGCTTTTGCAGCTGCATTGCCAACTTGGCAAAGTTTCTGAATCAGTTTTTGGAAGAAAACTTGCGACTTTAGTGAATTATGCGGCAGTTTGGCCAGTGAAATATGAAGGCAGAGCGACACAGTTCATGCCAAGAGAAGTAACTTTAACCAGAATTCAGCGGAATAACTTTAATCAGAATAACCAGCGGGAATAATTCAAGGATACACTTGCTGCAGAGTACAATAAAAATCTGTAGCTTAACAGGAAGCACTAAAATTCCCATGAATATATTATACAAAATAAATATTTCTTTGATAGTTGCCTGCCTGCCTTCCTGCCTTCCTCAAGGCACCTCCTTTGCCTGCCTGCCTTTTTTGTTTTTTTGCAGATTTAACTAATAGTATAGCTTAAGCTGTCTGTCTGACAACGTCTCAAGTGCTAAGAGAGCTGTCTGCCCAGAAAACCCCTCCCATTCTTCTCTATCTACTACCCAGTGTCTCCATTGTCCCCAAAGTTCGGGCAGCATACGACGACGACGACGCCCCCTTCAAAGCCGAGCTGTTTGCATTGTTTTGCTTTGCATTATCTGGATGTTTTCACACAGAGATGCCTCTGCATTCAGAGGGGAAAATTCTAAGGGGGACTTGAGCTCCCCCTAAACCCCTTTGGCTACAGATATAGATACAATTTTAACTGCAGACACAAAAAGTATGTGCTATTTGTATTTTTGGGCCACATTAAAAAAAAGGTTGTGTGGCATTTGACACTTTAGTTTAACCGAAATGAGTGAGAATACTTGAAAAAAAAATGTTAGGCGTTACTTATCTTATTAATTTATAACCAAAACCCAAAACTTCAGTTTTCTCTCTCAAATAAATTTAATAAAATTTTCCTGATGGATGAGAGACCCCTAGAAAAGGCACTCAAAGACGCATTGATTTCCCAAAATCGCCAAAATGTGTTAATTCGCAGAGAAACCGCAACAGGGTCCTGTGTACATAGATAAAAGGGGGGATTCGCTGAAAAGTTTGCCCTGCCGGTGGTGCTAAGTTTTCTTCTTGCAATCATCATAAATTAATGGCTACCAACAAGTAGCAACAAGAAAATTTGTTGAAAATGTGCAAAAGGGCGAGAAACATGAGAAACTTTTTTTGGGGGGGCGCACAACAGCTGCAGGAAAAGCAGGGAACGCAGGGAAAATCCTGTCTGAAATCATATTTCACTTCACTTTACTTCCAAGACCTTTCAGCAAATACCTCAAGGTATAGTCGATGGGAAAGAACTATATTTTGCTTTAAGTTTTGTTTTATTTAAATTTTTTTGTAAACCCTTTAAGCCACATTTAACCCCAAACTTGACTACAAAATCCAGATAATCCTAAATGCTATTTGTGCACTCGACACTTGTTCTGGGGGCAACTTTCTTCGTTACTTTTGCTACCATAAAACGACGTTCAAAGGGAGCAACTGCCTCGTTGCTGGCGGGCAATAAATCTAACGATAATTTGATACGCAGCATTTTACGATGCTTTTGGCGGCAAATCCCCAAGCGCCAAGCTCCTGGCTCCTCTAGGCTCCACTCTCTCCTCTCTTTCTCTCTCGACCATCCAGAGGTTAATGCTCTCCATGTTGTTGGTAAGCCGAGGAGGAGCTGAGCTCGAACGAAAAACGAGAAGCGATGACCTTAAGCCCGGAGCTCAACTTGCGGCAATTAAATTAGATGTCGGACTGTTAACTGTTGCACACCTTGGGGGCCCTTCTGTGGGGCAGAAAGGAACGAATGATAATGGTCCGACAACCAGACATTGTCTCATCTGATATATATATGCATTCCTTGAAGGAACTGCATTATTCATGGAAGAGAAGAAGATGCTATGCACAGAGATTCCTTGCCGAAAAAGGAAGATGGACAGGTGGCGTTCAGGAATCACTCAGCACGAGGTAGAGCCCAGGAATCACTCAGCACGAGGCGGCGGCGTTGCCTGTCATGAATTTTCCATGATGTGGCCAACGCCTGCTTTCCCGAAGAACAACATTTTCCACTCGCTGCACTCCCCCCTGCTGCAATTTCCAGTTCCCGCCCACACACACACACACACCACACGCTCTCCGGCACGGATGATTGGATCGGCATTATGCAGTTTCTCGCATCCAACATTTTGGGCCAATCAGTCAGTCGTGGAGGGACTCGTCTGCATTGTCAGGTGGCAGCTGATTACCAAAAACGCTGACAGAAACCGGCAATTGTGTGTAAAGGGAAGAGAAATGCAGCGATGTGCGATGCGAGTATTTATCCAACGTTTGGAGATATATTGTTAGGGGGTTTCCCCCTAACCACTCAACCACCCAACCAGCCTTTGCTTATCGAATGGCCGTTCCAAGGACAATGGGATAACTGACATTCAGTTATTCAGAGAAGGCAAAAGTTGCATTTGCAGTCGCTTGTTAGAGATGATGATGGCAATGATGATGATAATGATATCCCCAAAGCGTTTCGTACTTTGCCTCGTTAGAAATGTACAAGACATGAAACCATTATGGATACTTTTCAGAGAGATAATCTTAAGCTTGAGTTAAATATTATTTCTATTATATTCAAAAGGATTTTAGATATTTTAAACCCTTTAAAATTCCTAAAATTTCAAGTTGAAATATTATATTATGGTTCTTTAAGCTCTCTTTCTTTCTTTCTATTTGCCAAGTTATTTCTTACGCTTACATTAAGATTTATAAGTTTGTCTTGTGACACAAACAAACAAAAACAAATAATAGACCTTTCTCACACACACTTGATGATGAGGGAAATTCAGAAAAACTTGAACTTGAACTGAGGACCAGACCCAACCGGAGCTGGGATAAGTTTCCGCCAAGACACACACTTGAAGGGACTCATAAAAATGCCATGTGCGAAGTGGAAATATCTGTTCTCGCCTCATCCTCATCCCCGTTTTGCAATAATATATACTATATAGACTTGGATACTGTAACAAAAATAGAAGGTAATGAAATGAAAGATTCATGTTAATGCCTTTCGGCAGCCCAAAACAAGATACATGTAGTGTTGTAGGCAGTCGACGGCCTATGTTCCTTATACGCACTTGACACTTGCGGATAAATAATAAATTGGCCAGAGATTAGAAGGGGGGGAAGGGGAAATATTACCCATTCCCAGTTTCGAGTTCCGAGTGGTGACACCTCCTCACCTCTTCAACCAAAAACCAACAAGACTTTTGTCAGGCAACGCCTTTTGCCGCACTTTCGAATCTCCAACGGAAAGCTGGCCAACGGGGCGTATGAGCGACGGCACCGAAAGCTGCGCCAGACAAACCCGAAGCACACGACCAGCCACAAGGGGACACAGAAGCGAACTGAACTAAAGTCTCACGCAGCATGCAGTCCATGGCCCCGAAACCGAAACCGAAACCAAAGTCCTGTCGGCTCTTTGCCGAGGCGCCAGGATAACGAACAGTGGTGGTCGTTGCGCGGCGGCAGGAGCCACAGTGGCGGTGCACATAAAACTTTCCATGAGTTCTCGCGCTCTCGAGATAATGTCTTGATTCATTTGAATGGTTCAATGAAAAGATATGGCTTTAATATTTTGTGAAATAAGAGGGGGAAATGATTTGAAAGATGCTCTTTATAGAAGATGAATTTGTATAAAAGATGAATTTTAATTAAAAAACTTGGTTTTACTGTCCAGCCACATCTTTGTGGGATATTCCCCAACATGTCGCCACTTTTCCTAACAGCTTTTCCCAGCTTTTCCGCTTGCTCTCCTGGGAGCCATGTGTGGCAAAGGTTATCAGTTCGTTTTCAGCTTCTGGTGAACTCAATTTGCACGTGGAGTCACCACCACACCTGTGCGAGTGTCATCGGGGGTGCACTTGGTTGAGTTGCTTTGTAAGGCAGTAAAAGGACTTGGAAAGCCACTTGGCAAATGTAATCTTGAGACAGTTGATACATCACAAGAATCTTCAGAGTTCAACGAGCAGGAAGAAATTGTGATTAAAAGAAAGGAGTTCGTACGTCAACAATATAAAAAGCGGCATCACCTCATGTCCAACTGCCCCTGTTTGGACCCCTCAACCAATCCTCTTTTCTTTGAAGCATAAAAAAAGAGGGTTGGTTGAAGGGCCAACAGGAAGGGCAACTGGACATTAGGTGAATCCCCTTATCTTATGCACACTTTTCGCACTGAAACTTAAGCCCGATGTCGGGGAGAGCAACGAAACACCTGCGCTCCTGATGCGAGACTTTCGCACATATGATGTCTCCGACTGGCGTATCCTACGCATGGCCAGATCGTAGTCATTAACATTGATGCAAATACCTATAAAGGCCACCAGGTGGAGAGCCCTGAGATCTTGTGCCAACTGTATAGCCTTGACCAGGGACTCGCTGAGACGCTCGAATCTGTTGAGCAAAGCATGGACCTGGCAAACCAGAAAAATGCTATTGAAACGCCACACCAGGTTGTTGCAGTTGTGGGCCTCTGGGAAGAAAGACTAAGTAAGAAAAGGATTTTCAAGGAACTTTAGAGACTTATCCCACCATTGAAGGCCTTTTGGGACATCACCAGACACTTGTCGTAGCGCGCCTCCTTGAAGTAACAGCGCGCAATCTCGAACAGAAGGTAGGAGCGTTCGATCCCATAGCGAGAGTGTCTCAGTCGATCCTCCAGCTGCTCCAGCTTCTGGCTGTAATCAGAAATTTGCCTTAAACCATTAAAATCTTAATGCCTTAAACTCACTCACTTGATCCGACTGTGGGCCCTCTCCTCTCGATCGATCTCCCGGTGAATGTTGGGGTCCCCAACGCTAAAGTTCATGTCCCGAAACCTCTCCGGTCGTAGCAAATACAAAAGGCTACGATTCTGCGGCTCCAGAAAGTCCACATTGCTGGGCAGGGCACAGCGATCGAGGTGAGCCAGGGCCAAGATGTTGTAGACATCGTTGAGGAACTCCCACTTCCAGGGCAGCGTGCGGCATGTCTTTAGCTCAATGTAGCTGGACATGATGTCCTCCACATAGTTGGACAGCTTCTCCACATCCCCCTGGCCCCGCAGGGCTCGCACTTCGCGGAGCATACGCAGGCAGTCCCGCCGGGTTTGGTACTCCACATGGAAGAGATGCATTTCCCTCCGGCGTCGTCGCTCCTCGCTCAAGTGCCGGGCGTACGTTCGATTGTACAGGGGATTCTGGGAGTGCATCATTTTCTGGCAAATAAAGTTTATTAAAAGATCAGTTTCATTTACGGGGGAAACCCACCATAAATCGCCGGACAACGGCATAGCTGTCGGCGCTCAGCTGTCCCAGGTACGGTGTGGATTGCAGCTTGAGGGGATCGAGAAAGTCCTGGTTCTTTCGCAATTCCCGTAGAAGCACCACATCCACAGTGTTGTGCCCCATGTAGGTGTGGGTGTATAGCATCTCGTTTCGGCGCCTTCTGGCCCGCTCCAGCGGCGTCAGCAGGACCTGCGGCCTATCGGGTATACTCTGAACATCGCACTCTTCCCGCTCGCGCAGCACCTTCCACAGGGGACGCGGCACATTAGCGGCCAGTTCCCGACGTTGCCGTGCGGCCTGCTCCATCGTCTTGACATTCTGCTGCAGGAATGGCTGCAGGGACTCGCCCACAGTGTTGTCGAAGACGGCAAGGATCTGTGTGAGGGAATAACGATGACATAAAATGTCAAAATTGGCATTTAATTGCCTCACTCACCTTTCTCTTCATCATGCGAAAGCGTCCCAGCTGATGGTTCTCCATGAACTGCAGCTCGGCATTGTTGACCGTAAGGAGTGCCATCTCGAAGGCCTTCATGTCATAGAGGGCAGCTCCCTGCTGGGTCACAATATCTGCCGACAGGATGCTCTGCGGCTGATCGCGCTGAATAGCGGCCAAAGCCTGCTCGGCCCCCTGGGCATCGGCATAGGCCAAGTCCGGGCGGGCCAGTAGCCGCTGGCAGCGGCTGCGCTTGAAGAGGGCCTTGTAATCGCCAACACAGACGCCAGACGTCTCCCCGCCTTCACAGCCCTTTGTCAGGCGGGACAATGGCTTTGAATACGGCTCCGGCATCTTGCACACATCCACTGCCCGTCCAAAGGCATCCAGAGCCGTCCTGCTCATCTGGTGGCGGGTGTAGTAGGTGCCCCAGTCCCGGTAGATCTGCGCCTGAATGCAGGCCCGCCAGTCGAAGCGCTGCCATGGCTTTAGGTGGGGCAGCAGGGTTGCCCGGTTCAGGCCGCCCGACCAGGCCATGGTCCCTCCCAGAGATCTCAGCAAGATAAGATATTTACTTACACTTGAGAATTTCGCCTAATTCGCGATATTTGGACAATTTTGTAAGCTTGAAATTTATTTGAATCGTGAATTTATATACGAAAATCGAAAGTAATTAATATTTTTCGAATTTCGAGTGATAAATCAGGGAGGAATAAATCTTAATTGTGTGAAAAGAGATGATAAACATTATCTGCAACTCAGTTATCTTAGTTTTTTGCTATAATAATTAATATTTATATCAAAAAAACTACAAAACCTGAACTTACATAAATATTTTAATGTGGCAAAACTTGTCTATCATCTTCAGTTTGAGTTTCAGTTACAGTTTTCAGCTTTTAGCCTGGTCTAAACCGTATTACCGCATACCTTTTGGTCAATGCAACCACTCGCTCTGACCACGTTATTTTCTCCCACGACAACTCTGTGTTGGATTTTCACAGCATTTACCTTTGGGCTTCGGGCCCGAAATGTTGCAATTGCCAAAATGGCAGGGCAAAGTGGAGGGGGCTGGGGAAGGGGGAAAGCAAGGTGCAATTAAGACCTGCCCTAATTATCGAAGCCATATTATTATACAACACTTGGTAGCAGCGGCTGCCAAAAATGATTTAATTATGGTTTTCGTTTGCCTTGTTTTCCCTCGTCTCCGTTTCTGGTTTCTCTATACCCTATACCCTATTCTGTTAAGGTAGAAAATATTCCTTATAATTTTAGAAAGATGATTTTGAAGGAGGACCCCCTATAATATATAATATATTCCCTATATAGGATATTTATACCCTATATAATATATATACCCTATAGGAAACACCCCATAAATCTTACATATTTTTTTTATCAGTTTACAAGTAACATAGGAACGATTTCCCATTTAAAATAATGCTACTTGGCTTAGTTATCATTTTTTCTTAAGCTTTGATTTGCCTAAAACTGTGATCATATATTTTTAATGAATTAATTAATAAGTTATCCATAATACCAATTTTAAAATTATAATATTTCAGGTCTTTTAAAAGCCATAAGATTCCTAAAAAGGTCTGTGATTATCAAGATTATCCGATTGGCCATTAAAATTGTATTTAAATACTAAAATACTAAATACTAAGTAATGAACAAATATTTTTAAAATGCTATCAAATTTTTCAAAGATTTTTAAAGGCTTTCTTATCATTAAAATGATTAAATTTTAAGCTTTTTTCTTCATGGTTATGATTCAGATTTAACAAACTGCAAAAGGGCATACAAGTTTCGGCTTCCCAATGCCAGCTTAATTTCTTGTTGATTGTTTTTTTTTCGGTGGCGACAATTATTACATTTTTATTTATCATTTTTAATGGCTTTTATTTTTCACATCATCCGCCTTTTGTTTCGCGCCTTCGTTGTTTTCTGTTTAACTTTGCATAATCGCGCTGTGAATTTAATGCCAGGTGCCGCGGGCTTCGGCGATTACTCTTCATTTGTATGTGGGTGTCGCCAGCAATTGGACTTTTTTTTTTCTTATATATATATATATATTTTTTTTTTATTTACTTACTTTTTTTTGCGGAAAGAAAGTGGCTGGAAAAAGTGAGATGGACAATTAAATGTTTTGACTCTTCCGTATCGTTTTTTTGGCACCAACCAAACCGGGGTGTTGCAGAAATGTGGCCAAAAACCAAGAGTCAAGTGAATAATAAAAAAAAAAGCAAAAACTAAACAAAAACAAAAGCAATCTCGAGCAGAAAGCGAACCACCAGCTGCATTTCAATTAGTTGAAGTCGCTCTTTGTGGACTTTTGTCGATTGCCTGGGTTCCAAGGGGAAATTTCCAAAGTCCAAGCTGAATTCTAAGCCAAGAAATTTTGTAGTTTAAGATGCGAACTTCTTATTAATTATTATATTATATGTTATTAATTAGAATTTGGGTTTTTGTATTATTTTTTCAAGAGAGTATAGATTAATTGCCTTCAAAATTATCTTATAGACTTGGGAAGTAGGTAAACCTTTTCAGGCTTAGAGAATCAAGATCTTTATAGCTACTGTCGTTGATAATTAAAGAAATACCCTCTTTTCACTTTAAAGGTTTTGATTTAATACAAAACCTAAATAAATTATTTCAAAAACCAAAAAATACCATCTGAAAAGCTGATTTTTCAGTTACTTTACTGCTTCTTCTATCACCCATAAAATATATTCTCTCAATCAGGCTCGTATTTGTTATTAAAATTATTTAGTTTATTTCGCTTGAGTTTTGGCTTTGAGTTGGTTTCAATAAATACAAAATAAATACGTATTAATTAACAGGCAACAACGTTTTGCATTAACAATTCATTAACAATTACGAATTACGGTTAATTAAGTTAATTAAATTAAGGAGCTCTTAGAGGAGTTTCCCCCCACGACGGTTGCGCCGTCGACGAAACCGGCGTTGGGATTTCACTGCCGGCTTTGCCGCTTCCTCGGTTTCTTCCGCTGCTTCCTCACCCTCGTACTCCGTCTCCGTCTCCGTCTCCGTCTCCTCCGCCTCCTCCTCGTCATCTTCAGCCTCCTCCTCTTCTTCGTCGTTGTCGTCGTTGTCTTCTTGTTCATTGTCATCCTGTTGCTTTGGGGGTTCCTTCACCTGGCGTTGGTCCTCATAGTCATCATTATCATCATCCACATTTATCTCATTGTCGCTATCGTTTTCCATTTCAACGGCCAGCGTCGTGGTCTCACTGCCTTTATCCTCTGCCTCTGCCTCTGGCTCTGACTGTGGCTGTGGCTGTGGCTCTGACTGTGGCTCTAACTCTGGCTCTGACTCTGGCTCTGACTCTGACTCTAACTCTGGCTCCTCCCCTTCTCCCTCATCTTCAGCTTCGCTTGACTTTTTCACCTTATCCTCCTCCGACTCCTCCTTGGTCTCCGTCTTGGCCTCATTGTTTGTGTAATCGATACCAACAATGTTTGCTATTGGTATTATTTTAGTTGTTGTTGGTGTAGTTACTGTTGTTGTAGTTGTTGGTGTAGCTCTTGGTGTAGTTGTTGGTGTAAATGTTGGTGTTGTTGCAGTTGTTTTTGTAGCTGTTGGTGTAGTTGTTGTTGTTGTTGTTGTTGTTGGTGTAGTTGTTGTTGTTGTTGTTGTTGTAGAAGCCTCAGTGGCTTTTATTGAATCGGTAATTGTTTCAATTACTTGAGGCCTGAAGCCACTCTCGCTGCCATTGCCATAGCTAAATTCATTGTCGTTATCGTTGTCATTGTCGTGGTCATTGTCAGGTGCCTCCGCCTCTGTCTCAGTCCCTGTCTCCACCTCTTGCTCTTTCTCTTTCTCTTTGCCATCTTCTGTAGCTTCTTCTTCTGTGGCCTCTGTGTCTTCGGTAGCTGAATCTTCAGTTTGGTCGCCAGCCATTAGCATTTCACTTTCGATTGGCAGTGGCTCGAGATCCTCATCCTCATCCTCCTGCTCCTCCTGGGGTCGATGATCTTCTATTTTCTGTGTATCCACTGGAAGTTCCTCTTTGAGGGCATCAATTACCAAAGGCACCAAAGGCTGATAGCCAACTGGTTGATCTTCAAACAATTTCTGATCCTGTAATGGAGTCTGTTCTGTGTGGTTCTTTACTCCTTCAATAATCTGTGGTGAATGCTGCTGCAACTGAGGATAACCCAGTTCAGGCTTCTTCTCAGCTTGTAGTTCTTCCTGAGCGTTTTCCACAGGCTTCAGGTAATCCTCCACCGGCTCCTCCTCCTCCTGAGAGACATATTCCGGCTGATCCTCTAGCTCGGCGTACTCATACTCCTCAGGATCGTCAGCCTGCTGTCCCTGCGGCAACACTGGCTTTCCATTCTTATCCACATACTGCAACCCATCCGTGCCCATTCGCATGCACTGGAAATGCATCTCAAAGAGATCCGTGGTGGCCATTCGGACCACAAAGTCCATGCACATGTTCAGGTTGCTGCCCACCACAGCCACATCGGTCATTTGGACACACATGGCCATGGGCACGCCCATCATTACGGGAATGCAGAAGGGCGCCGAATTTTGCACCGAAATCCCATACTTCGAGGAGGGTCTGTCATTCAGAAAGACCTCCAGTCGGGCCTCCTCCAGTTGCGGCACAAAGCTCACATTGGCGCAGACTGCAAACGTAAAGAAAAAAAAAGAAAATATTTTAAAAAATGTTTAAGAAAAATTCAACACAAAAAAAACAAAGGGAAAAATACAGCGATTTGAATTCCAGTCAATGAAATGAATGAAAGTAGTCGCGGGTGGTGGGTGGTGGGTGGTAAGTTGTTGGGGCATCACCAACGCTGGAAGCGCCAACGATTTGTGGCATTTTAATTGGCAAATGCAGGCATGTCACGAAGCGAAAATAAAAGCAGCTCTCATTGTTGTCTCTGGCATGCGCCGCCGCCGCCGAGATTTGGTTGCCAAGACTTCAAAGGCGACTTCCAAGTGCTGGTTCGTTTCCAAAATCCGAAGCCCGCAGGAGCCACGATTCATGGATTCATGGAAGTGATCTCAATTTGTGCCCCCTCAAAGGTAAATAAAGTCATGAATTATGCTAAATAAGGCCTAATGGGATAAATGCAGGCAAATACACTTGGCTAAAAGGATGCTGATTTGATTTTATTCCCTCTTCCAGTTGCTAGAAGCTCTTACTTCTTACTGATTTCCCTCAAAGGATCCCAACTGATAAGTTTCTCCTTCGTTTTCCTCACATCAGAGCTAGAATCTCTTACTTCTTACTGATTTCCCTCACAGGAAACCCCCTGATAAGTTTCTCCTTCGTTTTCCACTCACCTTTCTGATCAAATCCGTATTGATCCACCTTGAGACCGGCACAGCATGAGCACATGGGACCACTGCACTCGCAGGGCTGCCCAAAGGTTGACCAGATGGAACCCTTCTCCGAATATTTGACGCTGGCCAGATTACGGCCACGGGACACACTGACGGTGGGCGGCAGGTAGGGCGTGTGGGAGCTGAGTTCATAGAAAATTAGGCCATTGCTGTAGCTGCGCGAGGATATGCGGGGAATGGGGCACACGACAAGAAGGAGGAAGAAGGCCAGACAAGCGGCCGAGAGCCTGGTGGGCATCATCATTGTATATCCTTGTATATCCTTTCTTCAAACTCAAAAAAGATCACCAAACAGAAAAAAAAACGCAGTTGATTCCCGCGGAAAATTCACTCGCGACTCGACGATCAACGTTTAATGGTAACGGGGAATAGCAACCGCAATTCCAGCGGCTCTGGAGCAATGACAACCGCTCGCGATCGACGACAATTAAATATTAAAACGCTAAACGCGCCGAGCGTTAGCTTAAAAAAGAAATGAAAACTGCTAGCTGGCTGGCGGCAGCAGCAGCAGCAGCAGCAACAACAGTAACCGGAGCAGCAGCAGCAACAAATACTGCAGCAGCAACAGCAACAGCTCGTTTTTGCGAGCAAACCATTTATACTCTACCCTCGACAGGGTAACCTTACTAGCCAAAGAGTTTTCTTTTTTAGAAACCTAAAAAGAAAGAAAGCTTTTTATTCTTTCAAGTTTTGTATCTATTTTTTCAACTTAAACCTCAGCTAGAGCATACAAAATTCGAAGCAATAGTTAATTTATTCTTATCAGCGTGGTAAATCGGCAGTTACCAGTTGCCGCTGCTGCTGTTGCTGCTGCTGCTGCTGCTGCTGCGGCTTTTTCGCTGCCAGCAATGCTGCTGCTGCTGCTGCTATTCCTGTTGTTACTGTTAGTGCTTCTGTTTATGTGTTGTTGTTATGCTTTTCGTTTTTCCTCAGACCCAACGCTTTGTTTATGTTATAGATGTGTTTTGGCCCGATGTTACTGCTGCCGCTGTTGCTGCCGCTGCTGCTGCCGCTGCTGCTGTGTGTCTGCAGAAGTTGCTGTTTTGTTGCGTGCGCTTTGCCTCTGTGTTTTTTGTCGTCTTTTCAGTGTGACAGTGACAAGAAAATTGCGACGATCGTGACTGGCTGGGAAAGCCAAAAACAACACTCGTCAACCCCTCAAGTTGGTGTCGTTGTTGTTACGCAAAGCACTTGGCTAAGGTCATGGCCTGGGACAAACTCTGAACTCCGGGAGAGACTGGGAATCAGAGGAGGAGGAGGAGGGGAAAGAGTAGGAGCAGAAGCTGGAGTTATAGCAATGACCGCTGCTGTAGCCGTAGCTATTTGCTGTTCCCACTAACTGCTGGCTCTCGGTCTTCCATAAACTTGGCTGATATATCGCTGCAATTGGCGCATCTGCTGCATCAGAGTGCCGTTTTTTTTTACCATTTCGGGTTTGGGTTCCAAGTCGAAATATGGTCTCTAGCTTTGCTCTGGTCTTTGAGGGGAAAGAATAAAGGCCATCGAAGTATTTGGAGTTTAGAAAGATTTTTCAAGTGGGAAAATGAAATTTAGGATAATTGAAAGGGCAACATAATTTTTATTTGTTTTTTTCATTTTTCGTTAGGCCCTCTTGGGCATCTTAGTTGCTATTTTGGTCCAAATCGCTTTAGGGCCATCCATACAATTATATAATATAATGTCTGGCCCAGACTGAACTCAAAACTGAATCGAACTGAAACGCAATCTCGTTAAGCGTTAAGGGGACAGACACTTGCCAAGTTCGACGATTGAAAAATGAGCGTTGGGGGGGAGAGAGAAAAAAAAAAGAAAAGAAACATGAAATGGAAATGGAAATAAAAATGAAAAATGGAAATAAAAGTGTCGCCAACAATTAACACTAATAAGCTGGCGGTGGCGGTGGCGGTGTCGTTGGTGATGTTGGTGGCGTTGGTGATGGCGATGGTGATGTTGGTGATGGCGATGGCGGTGCAATGTGCTTTCGTTTATGTAATGGGCCGTCACCTTCTGCCGACATCGTGATTATCAGCTGCTGCATTATTAGGCATTATTATTCATTACTGATAATATCAATTTGGTACGCCCCAGACGACTCTTTCTTTCTTTTTCTTTTTTTTGTTTCCCTTACGACTGCCTAGTCTTTTTGGTGGCAACTTACGCAAAATTAATGAGTGAACAGTTTAGTACACACTCAAAGTCAATACTTTCACTCAAAATAATGAGTGAAAAACAACTTAAATTTTGAAATTAAATTCTAAAAAATCAATTTTTTGATTTCTAATACCGAAAAGAAGGAGGAAGGAGGAGGAAAGAAGAAGCAGAATTTTTACAACAACCTCTCTTTTTCAACAACAAGTTTACAACAACGTTCTTGCATTGTTGTTAATTTTTGAGTTTTCTCTAAAGTTTTAACTTAAGGCTGAAACAAAAGGCTATATTTTTCTATCTTAGAATTTTTACAACAACGACTCTTTTACAACAACAACAACAACTAATTTACAAGAATAACATTGTTGTATTAGGCATTGTTAATTTTGAATTTCTGATACCGAAATAAAAGTAGCAGAATTTTTACAACAACGTCCCTTTTTCAACAACAAGTTTACAACAACATTGTTGAAATTAGGCATTGTTAATTTTTGAGTTTGCTCTAAAGTTTTAACTTAAGGCTGAAACAAAAGGCTCTTTTTTTCTGTCTTAGAATTTTTACAACAACGACTCCTTTACAACAACAACAACAACTAATTTACAACAACAACATTGTTGCATTTAGGCATTGTTAATTTTTGATTTCTGATACCGAAAAGAAAGTAGCAGAATTTTTACATCAACGTCTCTTTTTCAACAACAAGTTTACAACAACATTGTTGAATTTGTTAATTGTTAATTTTTGAGTTTGCTCTAATGTTTTAACGTTAACTTGAAACAAAAGGCTCTCTTTTTCTATCTTAGAACTTTTACAACAACGTCTCTGTTACAACAACAACAACCAGTTTCAACAACAACATTGCTGAATTAAAGCATTGTTAATTTTTGAGTTTGCTCTAAAGCTTTAACTTAAAGTTGAAACAAAAGGCTCTCTTTTTCCCTCTCTGAAGATGTATTATTTTGAAAATGTCGTTGTTGAGAATAGAACCTATAACTTATGGGCTTAAAGGATACTTCCAATTGAAGCTCATAGAATTTCCTAAACCCGTAGATCTTGCCACAAGGCAAGCTGCCTCAGAAAAGCAAAAACTGCTCTCGAACCCTCAAAAAAATTATCAAATGGAGTAGGTTAAGTTCATCTAGTTCTTGGGCAACCACGATCCTTTGAAATATTTAAAATTTCATCACAAAAAAAAACACAAATGCTGTAAATGTTTGTATATTTTTTTTAATACATTTTTCTTTGTTCTTGAATACATCAATTATCTTGCTGTGTTCTATTATTTATTATTATTATTATTTATTTATTTATTTTTTTGTTTTTGGTTGCTGTCCGATAGCAACTTATCTTGGGATAGATATGGCTCCACCAACGATGGACCATGTACAGGGATTCCCCGGGGAACGCGTAAATATGTATGCTTGTGTGTAGATATTTAGGTAAATATATTACTTTTCATATAGATGCATGTATGTATGTATGTATATACTTGAGTGTGTGTGTGTGAGTAATGTGTAGATGATGAGTGCGTGTTGCAAGAGTTTGTTGTGTAAATATAAATGTATTTATTATATGCACAATGATATCAAAAGTTGCATAATTGCATTATGCCTGACTTTGTCCGAGAACGAGGAGAGATGAGTATCCAAAAGATTTCTCGTATCCCACAAAAAATATCTCTCACGCACATGTATATTTTGTTAGGTGTAAATCGTATATAATTATGTTTTCGTGTATATAAGATACAAGATAATCCTCCACTTCCCTTTTGTATACATATATAATATGCCCACTGCCGAAAAAACCATTTCATGTTATACCTTTTGTTCGTTTTTGTATGTTTTGTTGTAAATTTTTACAAATACACAGACACAAGAGCACTACAAACTCTGGTTGCTTCCCTACAAGTTGATCAATAGAGATGAGAGTATATATAATATATAATTATATATATTTAATTCTAGTTTCACTATAATACATGTACATATAATATAAGGAAGGTGCTGCCAGCTGCTGCAGAGTTCTCAGTGATCTCTCATGGTTGATATACACCTCAACTCTTTATCTCTTTCTCTTTTTCTTTAATATTTTATATTTAACAATGTTTTTTTTTTTTTTGTTTCTATTCTTGCTTACTTTTGTTGTTTTTATTCGCTTAGCTTGTTGGCTTTGCCGCTCTCTTGCCCCTCTTGCCCTATGATCCTTTTGTTTATAACCTATATAACATATTCCTTACGCAACTAGGAAAAAAACATTTGTATATTTGGATATTCAATTACAAGCTATATAAAAAAAAAAGAAAAAAAATAATTATATATATATATTTATGTATATATATTCCCCTATGGCTCTAGGCTTTGACTTTTGTTTAGTCGAATATTGAGAAAGGTTCTTTGAGAGAGAAAACATAATGCATAACTTGAGATTTCCACCAGATTTTTCATCTGATTTGAGAAATGAACAAAGATAATAATAATAATATAGCGAGAATGAAGGCAAATATAAATTATAAATGAACCAAAACGAGCATAGCAATTCGAATAATTCATATTCGAGTGGCTCTACAGCCAACAGAAGTTGGTAAGTAATGTGTGGTGGTTTGTGCCTAATTAAGTGTATAAACCCTAAGCACTAACAACTAAAAATAAAGATATAATGGAGATAATGTACAGGGGTTCCGCGAGAAGAGTGCAAAATTAGTTCTAGAATTTAGAATTCCTTCAGGCTGCCACCGCGCTTGAGCTTGGTTAGCCGCTTCAGGCTGGCACTCAGCATCCCGCCGGCGCTTGGTCCGCTCCCGGTTCCAGTTCCAGTTCCGGAGCCCTCCTCTGTGTGGCCTGCACTGCGATCCCGCTGAATGAAGGATCCTCGAAACCGGACTCGACCGCGTCCCCTGCGCTGCTGCTGCTGCTGCTGCTGCTGCAACTGCTGCTGTTGCTGCTGGCAGCGCCACAGCTCCTGGAGCGGCGGATGATGCTGGTGCGGATGCTGCTGAAGGGTGCAGCAGCACACCAGCTCCTGCGATTATAACTTCTTCTCCCAGACCACAATGTGGGCATCGTTGGAGTTGGCCGTCAGTGTGGAGCAGCAGCTGCCGCCGCCGCTGCCTGCCTGCATGGCCTCGCGTGCGCTGCTCCCGCTGCCGCCGCCGCCGCCGCCGCCACCGCCAGAGCTGTTCTTGTGGCTGGGCGATCCACTGGATGTGCTGGAGGGATTGTACCACATCTGACGCCAGTAGCCACGGCCGCCCATCAGCGTGATCACCGTCCTGGGCCCATCGGCGCTCTGCTGCTGCTGCTGCTTGGAGTTCTGCTTCTGTTTGCGCTTCAGCGTGGCCACAGCAGCAGCGGCGGGTTTGTCCAGTCCCAAACCAGGGACAGTGGCAGCAGCACCCAGTCTGCCCTCCTCGGGAGTGCTGTTCAGCTGAAGCTGTTGTTGTTGTTGCTGCTGCTGCTGCTGCTGCTGCTGTTGTTGCTGCTGCTGCTGCTGTTGCTGCTGCTGCTGCTGCTGCTGCTGCTGGTGATGGTGTATGTCCGCGGTGGTCATCAGCCCGTTCTCGGATATATTACCCAGATCGCTGCCCGTGCCTGAGGTCTTGTGGCTGGCACTGCTGCTGTTCCTTGACACAGATCTGCCGCCAAAGTGCTTGATGCCCATGCTCTCCTCGCTGCCCGACGAGGTGTACAGGCTGGAGGACTTGGAGTCCACGGACCAGTTGGACAGGTCCAGGGATCTCGGTCGCGAAGCCTTCATTCGCAGGCGTCTATCCAGCGTGCATACCTTGCCCGGTATGGCCGCCAATTCGGGATCGGAACGCCGCATGCCCTCGTACATCATGTCCATGAGATTGCCCTGATTGCCCTCCTCCGCATCGTAGTCTTCCTTCACGAATATCAGCTTGCCGTAGAGGCCGTAGACATCGCAAATGCCATGCTCGCTGTGCTGCGAGTTGCTGCCTGATCCGCCAGCAGTGCCACCAGCTCCTCCAGCCGCCGCTGCTGCAGCTGCTGCTGCTGCTGCTGCTGCTGTCGCCGCTCCAGTGGCACCCAGGCCACGGGGCAGGGTCTTGGACATCCGGTTGGGATCATCACGGAAACGCTTGCGATGGAAAGCCGGCGAATTGGCCAGCGAAGCTCGAATCTTGGCCGTGAAACTCTGATCCAGGGAGTGCTGCTTGTCCAGCTTGGAGCTGCGGGGCGAGGCCGATACTGGCGTCACGGATTCAGCTGCGGCTGCCGCTCCTCCTCCTTCGCCTGTACTCAAAGATGGGGCCTCCTCCTTGGCCAGGTCCCGACGCAGCACCACCACAGCCGTGCCGTCGTCAAGCTCCAACGGATCCAGTTTGGGATCTGCATCAATGGCGGGCAGCTGCAGATCCTCGCCCATGCTGGGCACCGGCGGTGCAATGGCCGCTGGTGGCTTGTAGGCAGGATAAACCTTTGGTATTAACGGCAGCAGGAAGGTAATGGGACCGAAATGAGCGTGACAGGACATATTAATGCCGCCGCTGATGATGGGAACGCCTTCGAGGCGGGGCAGCGGTATGGTCACCGCAATGCCCACATTGGTGCCCACCCACAGCAAGCCCTTGCAGGCCATCATGGCGGTCACGTAGACGGCGCTGTTGTTCAGCGGCTGCTCCTTCTTGCCATCGCTGCGCAGCACACTGGAGGCGATGTTGATGTCCTGCAGATGCTTGAACGTTTCCGTGTGGTACAGGCAGAGCATGGTGGAGTTCTTCAGGGAGATCCACAGGCCGATGCCCGAGTGGGCCATCAGATTCACCTGCTGGCTGGCCCCATGCTGAACCTCAAAGCTCCGCTGAATCTCACCATTCAGGGCATTCATCACGTAAACCCGATTGCCGCACGACGCATAGATGCACATATTGATGGGCAGCAGGCTGGGCACCGGTAGCTCTGAATCGCCCAGCTTGATGGTCTGCGGATCGCGCAGCTGCCAGGCACCGTCGTGTCCTCGGCGAAAGATGAGGACTGTAGCCCCGGCCAAAGCCACGTACACAGCATCGAAATGATAGAGAATGCGCTGCACGGCTCCCGGCACCGAATAGCTGCCCAGCTGCTCCTCCTGCTCGGGATTCCTTGCGGAATAGACCAGAATCTTGCGGCTGTCTGTGCCCAGCCACACGAGATCGTCCAGCAGGCTGGCGGGTTCCTCACGCACACCCGCTGCGACACCGCCTCCGCTTAATCCTCCTGCTGCTGCTCCTCCTTTCGCCTGGTCCAATCCCTTGACAAATTCCATGGCCGAAACCTGCGTCTCGAATATATCAAAGGCTCCAGCCTCGCGCAGGTTGCCCGCCTGCTGGGGATGCTGGGCCAAAACGGTGATATGCGAGGAGGTGCCATCGCTGCTGCACATCCACAGGTAGTTCAGCTGCTTGTGCCGTCGTCGTGCATTGCCGCTTTGCCTTGTGTCATTGGCGATGCTGTAATAACATCCACAGCGCACCTGAGAAAGGAGAGAAAGAAAGGAGTTTAGAAATGAATCCTTCAGCCTGCAGCCTCAAAACTAACCTCGGTTTGATGCTGTGACTTGTAGACTGGCATCGCCTTGACAAAGAGCGGCATTTTGCGCGACTGCTTCTGCTGGACGGCTTCCTGGAGCTGCTGCTGTTCGTGCGTCTGGCGGGAATCGGGCGAACCCGGATGATGCTGGAGCTGATGCTGATGCTGATGCTGATGCTGATGTTGCTGGGCGTGTGGGGAGCTCTGATGATGGATGGCGGGCTGCTGGTGAGAGCCGCCACGCTCCCAGGCTGGCGAATTATTGGGATCGAGGGCCAGCTGGGCCAGACGCAGCTCGGTGATCCATTCCTTTTTGACCGCCGGCGTCTGCGTTTGGAATGTGAAGGACTCCTCCTTGCCGGACTTGTGGCGGCCATTGAGCGTGAGGCAGCACGAGTCCACCCAGGCCATTTCCTCGTCCTTGCGCTGTATCGATCCCTGGATCAAGTTGAGCACATTGCGGGTGGTGTTTGCATTCAGCTCCTTGTAGCTGCCCTTCAGGCTGCCCACCAGGTCGTGGATGCGCGAAATAACCTCGTAATCATACATCAAGGTGCTCATTTCGCTGCACAGATTGTCCGCCTGCCCGTTGGCCACCTGAGCGGCCGGCGATCGGCCTGAGCTGTGACTCTCTCCGCTGCCTTGCAGAGTGCTGTTGGCATAGGGACTGCCGCCGTTGGCGCTGCTGCTGCCATTAGACTTTAAGCTGCCGCCGCGATTGAGACCTGTCGGGGGGATAAGAGAAAAATAGATTTAATAACGAAACGGATTACACGAAAGACTACAACTTACCCGCTGTGAGAATCCTCGAAAGAGTCGCCGATGTGGTGTTATCCACAATCTCCACATCGTTGACGGGGAACATCCACTTGAAGGTTAGCTTCTCGGTGGCCCCAAAGTCATGCGATTGCTTGGGCGCCACCGATACGCAGATGACCTTGTCGTTGAGCAGCAGCAGGCGCCGCTGCTTGCACTTGACCATGAAGCCCGCCTGATTGAACTCCATGTGGGTGACATTGTCCTCGCGCAACAGGTACCTGGGTCTCTGGTGTCCGCCCGCCGAGTCGCTCACACTGACGCTGCTCAGGCTCAAGGAGCGGGCATTGAAGGTGCCCGAAATGTGGCCCAGCATCTCCTTGAAGGCCTGATACTGTTCCGCCTCCCGCTTGCTCTCGTTCAGCAGCTCGGCGAGCAGCTCCAGCTGGGACAGGGCCAGCTGCAGGGACATGCGATCGTGATGGCCCTGCGGCGTATACTTGAGCAGATCCTGCAGAAACAGTATGAACTGGGGGAAACGCTGCACTGGCTTCACCATTAGACCAAAAAACGATAGCCTATCGTGGGCGCTGATCTGTTTGACCTTGAAGAAATCGGCCAGCGCCGATTTACGCTTCTCCTCCATCTTGGCCAGCTCCATGGCGGCCGAGAAGTTATTGATGAAGCCCGAGTAGATCTCCAGGAGCTGTGGCTTGCCAAAGGCGCCCACAAAACAGTCGCCAATCTTCTCATCGCGATCCCAGTTGCGTACGCATTCGGCCAGGGAGATGCGAAAGAGCTTGTGCGAGTGCAGAATGTCTGGGAGGCAATGGAACAGGGTGGCAATCTTTACGGGATTCAGCACGGGCGGACTGCACTCCTCCAGGGGTTTCTTGTAATCCTAGGTAAAAGAGTATATATAATTTATTAGTTATGGAAGTTTATAAAAGAAGGTTTTTATCTAAGGGGTTATAATACAGCCAGAAATTCATGTTTCATTCATATTTTCTATTGTATTTTCCATAAATATTTAATTTCAATCAAAATTTGGATTATTATTTCTACAATTTCTTGTTTAAATATTAAAAAATGAATTAATAATAAAGGAATTTCTGGCTGCAGCTATAAATCTTTCATCCACAGAGGGTTTCTATCAAAGGGGTTATAATACAGCCAGAAATTCTGTTTTTTCTGTTGAAAAGATATATATTTATCTATTTTCTATTATATTTTCCGTAAATATTTAATTTTAATCAAAATTTGTATTATTATTTCTACAATTTATTGTTTAAATATTAAAAAATGAATTAATAATAAAGGAATTTCTGGCTGCAGCTGTAAATCTCTCATCCATAGAGGGTTTAATCGTTTCAATAAATTACCTACAATATCTGGTTTATTTTTTCTAATTTTGCGACTAGTTGATGGAGTTGTGGGAGAAATGATGATGTTGATGATGGGTTTTCGGGTTCGATTTATAGTTAGTTCAGATAGTTGAGTTAGTGATAATACATAAGATACATAATACATAAGTTAGTGAGTGTAAGAGAAAGTTAGTTGGTTTGGTTTTAATTATTTTGGGACGGTGGTGAAGTCGGCATTAATTGCATTTATGGGGAGAGCATGGCATGTAAAGAGATGGAACGATTTGAAATGAGATCTAATGTTAATCAGTGGTTAAATGCGATGGTTAAATGGGTTAACAAGGGGTTTACAAGTTGAGCATGCATTGCGTTATATACATAAATATCAGCTAAGAGGCTCTTGCTAAATATTTCAAATCATTTTTCACAGTACTATAAAACCCAAACGAAACGAAGCTAAAAAAATAGATATATATAATATATTTCTCAAAGCGTTCAAGTATATATTTTTCACTGGCCAAAATGGACACTCAACCAAGGAAGCAGCAAGAGCAGCAAGAAATGGATCAAGTCATAGCCGAGGCTTTGGGCAACATCAAGTTGTATGTGGAAACTGGCAATCAGGAGGCTTTCATACAAATCAAGCAGCCACAGCTAACTAGATTCCAGTTGATTCCACCACCACCATCACCACCACCGGGCACTGACCAGGCTCCGGCTCTGAGGGATGGCCAGAACCTGATGGGCAATAATGTAGTGGAGGCCACAGCTCTCGATCGTTGGGATCGCAGTGAGGTGATGCTGATGGATCGAATCAAGGAGGAGGAGAGGCAATTATTGGGAAAGACACTAACCGACGATCTCACTGGGGAACAATATATGCTGTTGCCCATCGATATTGATATTCTTTTTGATCCCGACACCCTGCCAACTCCTGTGAAACATGTCGATAAGGAGGTGGCCTTGGAACTGCCATCTCCGGGTCTAGAGCTTGGCCAGGACTGGCATAAGTTTACGATACCCAAACTCAATTTGAACTTTGAGGTCGTCCTGGAAACTGAAGCGGACGGACAAACAAATTAACTCAGTGCTAAGCCATATATCTCTTCCTCTCATCACAAATATGTATAAAGTAGTAAAGCCGAAAGTCTAAATAAATGAGGCGGCTTAGACTTTTGGTTTCGATCAACTTCTTGTAAATTTCAGGCAATATTCAATGTAAAACTAAATCAGAGCAACAATAAAATTCATATAGGTTCAAGAGTTATATTACATTCTGGTTTTTTAATTGATTTTTCTAATAGAAAGATAGTTTTTCTTTAGATTTTACTCAAGAGAAGAATAATGTTGAGTAGGGAAAGAGAAAAAAGAGAGGAAAGAGTGAAAGATCTCTTCTATTTGAAATTTCTTGGATTCCTACGGATTTAAAGAATTTTACGAGCTCTTCTACTTGTATAAGACTTTGGTTTCGATCAACTTCTTGTAAATTTTAGGCAATATTCAATGTAAAACTAAATCAGAGCAACAATAAAATTCATATAGGTTCAAGAGTTATATTATACTCGGGTTTTTTAAATGATTTTTCTAAAAGAAAGATAGTTTTTCTTTAGATTTTACTCAAG
>VNJQ01002950.1:0-17076 GCA_008042515.1 Drosophila truncata | reverse complement strand
GAAAAGGCCAGGGAAAGTGCGAGGGAGAACATGAGTAAAGCAGCAGATCTGCAACGACGGCACTATGACCTAAGAAAAAGAGAATGGAAACCGAAGGTTGGAGAACTCGTATGGTGTAAAACCCACCACTTGTCAAAAGCAGTAGACAAATTTAACGCGAAACTGGCACCTAAGTACGAAAGGCCATGGAAAGTTCAAGGGTTCATTTCACTAGTGATAATAACCGTAAAAGAAACCGGAACACGGAAAACAAAACGGGTACACATTGGAGATACCAAACCATATTTAGGATCGAATACGACGCCGCATGACACGACACTGAACTGTAACCATAACACAACACTAAACCGACTGCATGAACTAACATTACATTCCACACTAAAAACAAACAAGTATAACACAGAAACTAACGCACGGGCACACGATGCACCGATTCGACGAGAGCGCGCGGAGGTTCAAGCGGAACCTCGAACTCGGCGAGTCAGTGACAACTCGGGCGCGATTGATCCCGGCGCAGAACATGCCCGGAGCGGGACGGAAGCGGACGGCGCCAGCCAAGATGGGCACCAGGGCGGAAGCAGCACGCGAGGACGCAGTGGGCGATCCACCGGTCAGGGAGGAGACGGACTACGTCCACCTGAGTCGGCGCAGGATCGCACACATGCCGAGCCGAGTGGACAACGCACGGCAGAGAGGAACAGAAGATGCAAGGGAGGCACAGGCAGGAAAGGAAGACAGAGGAAAGGCACGAAGCGATCCACCGCCACTACAAGCCTGTACCTCCCGAGCAGCAGAAGGGGCAACGACCAATACTCCACCCACAGAACCCACGATGCGAGCCGCAGCAGCACGAAAAACAACCACGTTGAAGGCCACTTGTACCTAGGGCACCAATGGCACCCAGGCCCGGACCAGGACGACGGCAAACCGTCTCGCCAGATCGAGACATCCTGGAGCTACACGGCGAGGAGAGGAACCAGTGGGGCTGGATGGTGCCAATAGGAGCGGAGATCTCGGAGGCAGCAATGAGGGAGATCAGGAAGAAGCTGGAGACGAAGCGACACCGGGAGCAGAAGCGTTGGCTGCAGAAGGACGGCAACAAAACATGGCGGGTCATCTCCAACCGTGGAAACCACGTTACGGTTCGGCCACACTTCCCAAAGGAGGGGGGGGTGTGACGCGGGCCGCGCACAAAATTAGGAATAAGCTATAATTCATAAGAATAGGCATAAAAATAAAAGTAAGGAAGGTGGAGGGAAATAGGGATAAGCTAGAAAATAAAAAAGAACCCAAATGAAGAAGGGAAAATAATTTGAATTTATACGCGCGCGCGCGCTAGGGCCACACTAAGCGGGGTAGATTTCGCTGCCGGGGCGGGCGCACTAAACTACGGCAGGGTGTATATAAGGCGGGCCATCGGCTGAAGGAAATCACTTAGCAGACGGCAGCGATCGGGTGAGGTAATCCTTCTTTGTAGCACGCATCCAGTAGTCAGCAGCGAAGTCTTTTTTGGCCGACCGGATCACTCGATCTGGTTAGCCCATAAATCGTAGTTAGCTCTCCCGTAGTTTTCCCGCCTTCCCCCGACCCCGGACGACTTACGAGTCCCGCTATACGATTCGGATTACCGAGTCGGGGAATCTTAGAATTCCCAACCAGCAGACTTGCGAGTCCGCCATACGATTCGGTTTACCGATTCGAGCTCTCGAGGAATCTTAGAATTCTCAACCAGCAGACCTGCGAGTCCACAACTTCTCTAGAAGACTTTCGAGTCCAACAATAACAACTTCTCTAGGAGACTTTCGAGTCCAACAACAACAACAACTTCTCTAGAAGACTTTCGAGTCCAACAACAACAACTCCTCTAGAAGACTTTCGAGTCTCACAACAACAACACCTCTAGAAGACTTTCGAGTCCAAAAATAACAACTTCTCTAGAAGACTTTCGAGTCCAACAATAGCAACTTCTCTAGAAGACTTTCGAGTCCAACAATAGCAACTTCTCTAGAAGACTTTCGAGTCAAACAATAACAACTTCTCTAGAAGACTTCCGAGTCCCACAACAACAACTTCTCTAGAGACTTTCGAGTCCAACAATAACAACTTCTCTAGAAGACTTTAGAGTCCAACAATAGCAACTTTTCTAGGAGACTTTCGAGTCCAACAACCACAACTCCTCTAGCAGACTTCCGAGTCCAGCAATAGCAACTTCTCTAGGAGACTTTCGAGTCCAACAACCACAACTCCTTTAGCAGACTTCCGAGTCTAACAACAACAACTTCTCTAGAGACTTTCGAGTCCAACAATAACAACTTCTCAAGCTGACTTCCGAGTCCAACAATAACCATTTCTCCCGAAGACTTCCGAGTCCACCAATAGCCATTTCTTTCGACGACTTTCGGGTCCAATCACCATCACCTCGCGCGACGACTTCCGAGTCCGGAGCCACCCGAGCGACCCTGTTCTCTTCATTTTACAGGTCCGCGCCTTGACGAGAGAAGCCTGACGAGAGAAGCCTGACGAGTGAAGCCTGACGAGAGAAGCCACGACCCCGACGATGGAGGCCGCGACAAGAGAAGCCACGACACGACCGGCCCCGAGTGAGCAGAAACCACGATCAAGGCGACCCGGTTGACACGAACCCACCACGGCAACCCCACGGGAATTCCGGCTGTTTGTATCTGGACGAACAATAAATCCCGCAGGCGATAGAATTTACGGCATAAAACCTCTGCGTTCTTACTGCGAAATCGGGTCGGGGATCTCTTACAGCAACCACGCCTGAACCAAATTAATTCCTAGGCGGATCCTGGTCGTCCCCGAGCTATCCGGAACGACAGACCGTCACAAGCTTCAGCGCCCGGTCGCCTTGGATTGCGATGGGGAAGAGTACCTTCGCCTTCGGGATGGATGGGATTAACTCCCTATCCACTACCTCGAGCTTGGCCCCCTCCCACAACGCCTCCATTTGGCTGACCGTTTGCGTCAGCCACTTCCGAGTCGGGTCGTCCATGCACTTCAGGATTTTGACCCCGTTCAGCCACCCTGCGCCATCAAATGTGGGCATAGGCGCTGCGGAGTCATCCTCCATCCGTGCAAACAGCGCTTCGACGAGCCGTGCATGCACCGTCTTCCACCTTGCTTCGGACATCTTTCCGTTCTCGTCACTGCGGTCAATGAGTGCCACGATCAGATGTCGTTTGGTCACCACACTGACTTTTTCGGACCTCTTCAGAGGCCTCGTTTTTTTTTGGGTGGGGGCCTGCCTGCTTGGGCCCGCGTTTCCGCTTGCTCGCTGGAGCTTCTGTTGCGGCGCTCTCCGCTAAGCGTTGCCTTTTGCCGGCAAGCAACTCCTCCACTTTGTTGGCGAATCCGCCCGTCGATTGCATGTGCGGGCGAGTGGCGTAATATAACCTGCCCTTTTCGATCCTTTGCTCAGCCCAGGCTAGCTTTGTCTTCTCCTCTTGTGACAGACTCGCTTTGTCCCGGAGCCGGCTCTGAATCGCGAAGGCAGCCTTATACTGCGCCTTCGCCTTTCTCCCCTCGCTTGACCGTTTCGGCCCGTTCCTACGCGGGGAGCTGTTGCCTGGTTTCGGCGAGTTGATAGGGCTCTCACCCATGCTTTTTCCGGACGCTCGCTCTTCGGGTCCGTGTCTGCATCGACTGCGGCACCCGAGCGGCGAAGTTTGCCCTGAGGAGTTTTTGTGGCAGTAATGGTACAACTAGTGCGACCTGCTCCCGTCGCTCTAGAGGTGTGACCGCTGGCGACACGCAGAGGGGATTGCTCCCCCCCGTGCCCGCCGGTGGTAGCAGTCATGCCTTCCACCGACGTTTGGGCTGATATCCCAGCCCCGTTTGAGTCTATTTTCTCCATACCTCGGAAAATACTGGTTAGTTTTCAGGGGAACCACCCACTTGCTTTTTATGCCTTCCGCCAGGCACCTCCAACTATGGCTAATGGTTCATCTTCTCCTGCTTTGGACAGAAGGAGTTGAACCGAAGCCTTAGCTAGACACTGCATTATCTCGGATGGAGCAAGCGGCTCCGTTGTACGGGATAATGCAGTGCCCGTTGTCCAGCCGTCGACCTCGTGGAGGGTTCAGATGGAGGATTTTCGCCAGCAGCTGCCATAGAAAGGTTCGATAAAAATTTGGAAAAAAATTATAACTTTGTCAGTTTTCAACGTATAAACACTGAATTTGATAATTGGCCATTTATTATTGTTTTAGAATTTTTTATAAAATTTCATGAAAATCTGACGACTATATCTCATAGCTGACATAGGAAAAATCGGGAACAGTAGGAAGGGTCGGCACAATTTTCGAAAAAAAAAAATTATACCTTCGCTGTTTCTCAACATATTTTCATCATTGGCCATTTAATATTATTTCAGAATTTTGATTTAAATTTTATGAAAATCGGACGACTATATCCTATACTGCCATAGGAACAATCAGGGAAATAATAGAAAAAAAATTATAACTTCGTCACTTAATATTATTCCAGAATTTCGGTTTAATTTTCATAAAAGTCGGACGACTATATTCTTTAGCTGCCAAAGGAACATCAGCGAAATAATAGAAAAAATCATAACTCGGTTGTTTCTTAACATATTTTCATCAAATTTGAGATTAGGCCATTTAATGTTACCTTAGAATTTCGTTTATAATTACATAGCTCAATTGTAATCTGCAAGGGTATATAAACTTCAGTAAGCCGAAGTTAGCTTCCTTTCGTGTTTTTAGTTATATTAAAAAATACGTGATTCGCTTTACTTTGTTTTTTTTTTGGAGCTCACCATTATTTGTTAACTCCGACAAATCCACCATGAAAGAGCTTTCAAAAGGCACTGCAACGCTAGGGAAATTATTTGGGAGTGGGTGGTTTAAATGACCCATTTCACGGCGCTTTATTAATAAAACAAAAAACAAAAAATACTATAAACAAGAAAGGAAGCTAACTTCGGCTCGCCGAAGTTTATATACCCTTGCAGATTGCAATTGAACTATAAAATTAAAAACGAAATTCTAAGATAACATTGAATGGCCGAATCTCAAATTTGATGAAAATATGTTGAGAAACAACTGAGTTATAATTTTTTTATTATTTCTCTGATTGTTCCTATGGCAGCTATAGGATATAGTTGTCCGATTTTCATGAAATTTAAAACGAAATTCTGGAACAATATTAAGTGACCGATTCTCAAGTTTGATGAAAATATGTTAAGAAACATCAAAGTTATGATTTTCTTTATTATTTTCCTGATTGTTCCTATGGCAGCTATCCGTCTGGACAAGAAATACACTTTATTTTGAAGAATAATTTGTACAAAAATTTATTTTAAGCCAAAATAATAGACTTTTTATTATATTCCCAAATTTGATAAAACAAGAAAGGAAGCTAACTTCGGCTCACCGAAGTTTATATACCCTTGCAGATTGCAGTTGATCTATAAAATTAAAATCGAAATTCTGAAATAATAATAAGAGGCCAAATCCCAAATTTGATTTAAATTTTTTGAGAAATAGCGAAACTATGAATTTTTTATTATTATTCTGATTGTTCCAATGGCAGCTATAGGATATAGTCGTCTGATTTTCATGAAATTCAAGCTAAGATTCGTAAATAATATTAAGTGGCCAAATCTCAAATTTGATGAAAATATCTTGAGAAACAGCGAGTTAGGATTTTTTCTATTACTTCCCTGATTGTTCCTATGGCAGCTATAGGATATAGTCGGACGATTTTCATAAAATTAAAACTAAAATTCTGAAAAATTATTAAGTGGCCAAATCTCAAATTTGATGAAAATATGTTGAGAAACAGCAAAGTTATGATATTTTCTAGTATTTCCCTGATTTTTCCTATGGCAGATATAGGATATAGTCGGCCTATTTTCATAAAATTAAAACTGAAATTCTGAAAAATTTTTAAGTGGCCAAATCTCAAATTTGATGAAAATATGTTAAGAAGCTGCGGAGTTAGGATTTTTTTTTAATTTTTTCCTGATTGTTCCTATGACTGCTATGGTCCGATTTTCATGAAATTTAAATCGAAATTCTGGAATAATGGTTAATGGGCAAATGTCAAAATTGGTGAAAATATATTGAAAACTGACAAAGTTATAATTTTTTTTCGAAAAATGTACCGATCGTTCCTATGGCAGCTATATGATATAGGCCGATCGTTATGAAATTTGGTAGGTCGGATCAACTGACCAAATATATAATATGTACGAAGTTTTTGGGCAATTTTCGATTTTTCAGTTATATTATTATATCTATAGCTATATCTTATAGTCGGCCGATCCTGATAAAATTTGGTTTGTCGTAGTATTTTGCCAAAAATAGCATTCTTACTAAATTTGAATTCTCTAACTCTAAAAACACCGAAGGTTTACCATTTCCGATCAATCAGTTATATGGCCGTTCCGATTTATAAACTGCGTGCAAAGGAAAGAAGGGTGTGTGCAAAGTTTCAAGTCGATAGCTTTAAAACTGAGAGACTAGTTTGCGTAGAAACAGACAGACGGACAGAGGGACAGACGGACAGACGGACAGACGGACATGCTTATATCAACTCAGGAGGTGATCCTGACCAAGATATATATACTTTATAGGGTCGGAGATGTCTCCTTCACTGCGTTGCACACTTTTGACCAAAATTATAATACCCTCTGCAAGGGTATAAAAATTGAATCCACGAAGGCATGGGAGCACCGGAGCAGAGCCAAAACAAAAAAAATAACTTTTTTCACTTATTCTTTTCTTTACTATGTCTCCCTTAAATACCTTCGCCCCTTGGCTGATACGAGCACATTTTTTTCTATTTTCTTTAGCACCACCGGGTAATTTCAATAAAAAATTAATAAACTTAACTAATAGTTAATAACACAGGCCGACAAGAAAAATTAAGGAGAATTGCGAAAAGGTTGTGAAAGATTAAACAACCAGAGGAATCCCGGCTTTCCGTCTCTATACTTACAATACAGATTTTCTTCCCACCAAGTTGCACCGCGACTTGCGAAAGCGTATCTTGGGCCCTTCCTATGCTGTTTTCGCGCTCCTACTTGAGTACTTACCTCACTGCAGCGTTTTCGGTGGCTGCGCCCGCTGATGCAATTGGCGAGTTCTTTTCTGCGCTGCTGAAGACTTCCTTCGATGAAACAATCGCCTCTCGGCCGCTGAAACCTTTAGCTAGTTGGCAGAAAAGTGGGAACTCCCTTTCTTCCCCACTCGGGTCTCACCTGTGTTTAAAAGCACCCCACTCGGATGATCGCCGCCTTAACTCTGTTATATTATCTTCGCTTTTTGGCTCAGACATAAAAATTTCTACTACTGACTCGTTTCCGTACGTGTTGCTTTGTTTCTGAGAACACAGGACTGTAAGCGGCTGCTGCCTGTGTTCGAAATGCCGTTTTTTCGACAGCGAGCACACTTCATTTCATATCCCCGCAGCTATAGCGGAAGATTTTTCTTTTAGATCCACAATCCTGCTACCGGTGTCCCTCTTTGTGGCCATTCCAACCAACTAGTGCTGCCGCCCCAATTTGCTGATTCCCTTCTCTCCTGAAAACTCCTAAGCATTTTCCCACTCCTAAGCATTCCCTTCTTTTCAGAGAACTCCTAAGCATCTTCCAACGATACAGCCTCGTTTAACTCTGCGACTGGCTTACGGACCGAAACTGCTTCAGAGGATCTTTCGTAGATTTTCAAGTAAGTTAGGGTTAGGAATTAGAAGTCGCGATGAAAAACTTAGAATAGAATACGAGGAAATAAACTACCGCGTGCTGCCTTAATGTTTGCTTGCATGCCTACTAAGTGGGTTAGGATAAAAGTTTTAAGCTTAGGAAGATTATCTTTATGTGAGATATTGAGTACAAATCGTTATAAGTTGCACACAGAACTCTAAAGGGTTTACGAAGTTCAAAAGAGGTTCTACAATTGCTCAAAACTAAGGGTATATAGGATCTAACATGTCTTTTCGGTACGTGAAAATTAAGCTGACCTAACAAGTCAGTACTTTCCACGTCGCTGGGAAAAAGGTTATAAATAAAAGTAATGCCTATCATAATTCTACGATTGTCTAAGGAGGGTTAATTAATTAGGAGAAGTCTACTATGATAGGAGAACATATTCCAAAATAGGAAGGACTAATGAAGTATATAAATATGTACGGATGGGACATCAAATTCTTTCGACCCCCATTTAATAAATCCCAGAATACTCCTGGCTTTATATACCATGCACGAAAAATGATCGAAGTCGGTCGCAGAAGTCATCAACTGAGTTAATTCTTTTCAAAGAGCAGCAGTTAATCATGTAAGTTGCTAGCTAGGGTACCTTTTTTGTGGAAAAGAATAACAAATAAATCCTTCTAAATAAAGGGAAAGTGCGAGGTTTCTAAGGATAAGGTAAACAATTTCAGAAGGGGAGAGCACAGGGCATCGGCACAATACCTAAGCACACAGCCCGGTATTCCATCGGGACCCGGCAAATAAACTGGCGTAATACGATGAAGATCTAAAAGAAGAGAGCTTTCGCTTAAACTTGGACTGAAAATTAGGTTCGATTGGGGGATGTTGTAATAATATGTCTGATTTCAGTTAGTAGTCATAGAGTAAGTTGTTTGAAAAAACTGGGCAAAAAGATTGGCAATTACCTGTTCATCATTTACGCTTGTATTTTCAAAAGACAGCGAGGAAGCGTTGATGGCTTACGTTTAGTGTTAACAAAATTATAAAACTGTTTAGGATCCTGTGAAAATTGGACCCTACAACGAGTCAAATAGTTTTTTTTAACACTACGCGTTCAGCACGGTGAAGTTTGAACGAACCGATATATAATCAGATAGGTCAGTGCGAGAACCGGTATTTTTAAATTAACGTACTTTACATTTATTAGGCGACTCAATTCTTTTGTAAACCAAGGGGTTTATTCTAAATTGAGGGATAGTATAACGGAACACATTCAGAGAAAAATGAATTCATGGCATTGTAAAAAATATCCACGACAACAGCCATGTGCACATGTATAAATCGGACCAGTCAAAATCGGAAATAAAATTATTCAGCCGGTCGAAGTCCGACTTGCGAAAGCAGTAGACTCTTTTGGCTGGACGATCGGATATATGTATATATTATGTGTTTCAGCACCAATGTCGAGAGTCACATCAAAAGTATGATGATAAGGATCTTCAGGTTGCGTCAGCGGAGCAACACGCGCTAAACTAACTCTTGCCGGGTCAGAGACAAAACAAAGATCAAGCAAGCGCCCTAAGGAATTTCGTACATGGTTGACTTAAGACAGTGAAATGTCGAACAAGCCAGCAATAAAATCATGTTGTGTTGAAGATTGATCAGGTTTCTGTGAACACACTTACATGGGAGGCGAATGCAAAACCATCAGAATACAATTTAGGCAGCTTACTACGTAAGCCTCTTGCATTCTGATAGGAAATTAATTGTGAAAATGAAAGAGATTAAATGCACAAATAAATATAGCTGCATGCACACGGGAAGTGAACTGGATCTATAAAGAACGCAATGAAGAAGTTTTAAATAAGCCCCGATGGTTTGTAGCAAAAGTTAACACACAAAACGAGAATAGAAAAGTTGCCCTCCAGGGTTCAAAATGTGAAGCATTGACTCGATAGATGGAGTTGTCTACACTGATCACATCCGGGTGGCCGCTGAAGCAAAGCTCCCAACTGTTTAAAATGTGGCCTACTTTGTAAAGCCTCTGACTCAAGTCTGAAGCGAAACTTCAAGGCTTATCGCTGCTGAAACCTGCTAGCCGCCTACTGTGGTCAAATTGAGCAACGGCCATTATCTCTATCAACTGAGCGAACAAATCGTTCAACATAGCCTGCACTGCGCTGATGACGATATTTTCAATTAATTCAATTTGTGAAGCACCCAGGACTTAAGTATCCCGCTTGAGTATCTTATGACATTCTGCGGTGAAAGAAGGTCAGGATCCGTTCAAGAATTAATTTGGTTCGGGTGTGGTTGCTGTAAAAGATTCCCGACCCGATTTCCCAGTAATAACACGGAAGGCTTATTCCGTAAAACAATATCAATTTCAAAAGGAGGTGACAAACAAAAATGTGCAAATAAAACAAACGAAACAAACAAAATCAAATTCCAATTGCCATGCAAGCGACCGTAAATGTGTACATCAATCGCTGATAAGGCACCGGGATCATCAATATACAGAACTCAAAAAAAGAAACCAACAAAAAATTGTAAAGAAACAAAAATTCTGCATCTCAAACTACTGTGTGTGGTGTGTGTCGGAAAGCACGTGGTAGCCTTAAGAGAGTGTGGTTGTGTTGAAGGTAGTCGTTGTGGTTTTGTAGCTGTGACAACAACCGTTCTGAAGCGACGGTAGTCTGGCGTTGCTGTCGTCCCGTCAGTGTTGCTAGATTTTGGGAGACACCATAAGCTAGATTAAAGGAAAAAATAGATAGATAGTATGGTAACGCTCTTTGTTTTGTAGTTTTGAGAAGAACCGTTTTGTCGCTGCGATAGCCTGACGTCGCTGCCGCAAAGTGTTTTTCGTTACACACAAAAGAGTGACAGTAAGCACATAGGTGTCGAACATTAGACTTGTGACTAAAACTTGCTCCGAAAGAAGCAAATAATAACAACCACATGCTCATCAATCGCCGACAAAGCACCGGGACCATCCGTACACAGTGGTTTACAAAAATAAATGTAAGTTATGTGTACAACAATCGCTGTTAAGGCACCGGGATCGTTTCCACTTATCAATTTACATTAACGCAAATTTACTTTTATGAAATTTACAAAAACCAGAATACTAAAAAAAAACGAATGAATATATTAAAACTGCATTAATATTACACAAAACATAAAAAATAACACACCGTGATCCTGTTTCCTTCGGAAAATGTAAACATGAGAGGAAGTAACTAATCTCAGTAGGCTAGTGTATTCAATAAAATGTATTTTAAATGCAACGCTGTGTTGTGCTTCGTTATATAATCTAGAACTTTCGATGACGAGGCACTTTTGTGCTCTGGTAAACCTTGTTGATAGGGGGGTTACGTCGGCGCAGAGTAACACGAACATAGTAACGAGTTTGTTACTGAGTGAGGTCTGTTCGTGCTGCCGAACCCTTAAAAGTGAGAGAGACCACTATAAAGTTTGAGTGGAAAGTTAGAAAGGGGGAAAGGAGAATGTGAAAGCAGAGTGTGGTATTCATTTTCGATTTTGCAGAGCAGGCGAACAGAACTGCCTGCGTCCTTTCTACGATAGACCTTCCTCCGAAATATTTGTTTGTTTTACCTTCGCTTATGAAATTTTTGCTATATCGCTGTGCATTACCGCCGAAAGCTAAGATAATTTGATTTAATTTGAGAAGATATAATAAATAACTTTAACTTTGAAATCCATTGAAAATAAAAAAAAAATTCTAAGCTGAAGAAATTTCTAGAACAATTGGAAGTGGGCTTTCCAATATTTTGAGAAGCTCCGCGTCGCTCTGAAAATGAACACGTGTTCATGCTTTCAAAATTAATTTTTTTGAAAGTTTCGTTGGATTTCTAAAAAATAAAATGAATGGCAAATAAAAAAAGATTAGACATTTAAGAGACAACAATTCCTATGTTCCGATTCATATGTTCCAATTAAAATGTTCCATTTCATATGTTCCATTTCATATCTTCCAATTAAATTGATCCAATTCTCAATTTAAAAAAATTTCAACAGAGAAGAAGAATTCTGAGTTAAAAGTCAAAGAAAAAATTACATCAAATTTTGATGTTCAACGGATGTGGAACGAAATGAGAACGTTCGGATGAAAAATCATATGGAACATCCACTCAACGAATGGGGGAAGGCATATGGAGCTCTGTGGGAATACCCTATAAAATCTAAAACTAACTATATTTTCAAATATATACAACTACGTACATATGGCCTTGTGAGGGACCGCCGATTCCTCACAGAGTCAATAGGTTTGTCCATTAATAGAAAAGGAATTGCAGTCAGTGAAGTTTCATAATTGCTACCCTACCCTGATTGCCTCTGCCGTGTATGAGGCTCTGCCGTGCGTGTATGTGGCTATGCCGCTGTGGGCTCCGCCGTATGTGTGTGAGTGGCTGGCCGCTGTGGGCTCTTCCTTATGTGTGAAGCTGGCCGCTGTGGGCTTAGCCGTGTGTGTGTGGCTGGTCGCTGTGGGCTGCGCCGTGTGTGTGGCTGGCCGCTGTGGGCTGCGCCGTGAGTCTGTGGTTGGATCAACGGCCTGGTGTGTGAGCGTGGGATTGGAGCGCGTATGTGTGTTGCGCCGGACTAATGATGATGGCCATGGCGGCGAGCTGCGCCTGGCTGACGGCATTGATCGTTATGTTCGTGGCCGGCGCGGTCATCAAAGCCAACGCATCCCGGCATAGCCAAGCATAGTAGCAGCGACAGAACCAAGCTGAAGCATCGCCGGCAACAGTCCATAGCAACAGTGCCAACAGCAGCTCATGCGGGCAGCCAAGCGATCTTCTGCAGTGAAAAAAACCCACGGCATTACGCCACCAGCAGCACCTTTTATTTTTGTTTCTCTTTCGCACGAGGTCCCACGCCCACCTCCCGCCCAACCGACCGAGGGGCGCAGCCGTGTGACGTACGTACGAACGCGTTCTAAATAGACGCGAGAGAAAGAAAATTGATAATAGAACGAGGAAAAATTAAGTTACAATTCTGGCTAATTCTACAAGCAATACAGTCTTTAGTCTTTGAAGGCTTTCAATGCCATTTATACTGCTAAAAAGACGATTGTAATCAGTACAAAAACCCCCAAAGGGTTCATGTACTTCAAACTCTCGCCTACAGTGGTTAACTACTAAAGGGATATAAGTTTGAGATGTTAAACGGGGAACATGAAAGTGGAGAAGGCCTAGTAGGTAGGGGCTCTTCACATCACCATGTATAAGTTTATGTAAAAAGACGACGCCAAGCATCGTCCTACGATTAGCTAGAGAAGGTAAGTTAATTAAAAGAAGTCTACTAGAATAAGACGGCAATCTTAGGTCAACATCCCAGGATAGGCCTCGGAGGGCAAAAAGTAAAAAGTTCTTTTGGACAGATTCAATGCGGTTACTATGGACTCCGAATTGAGGACTCCAGACACACGAACCGTACTCCAATATGGGGCGAACTAACGAAGTATAAAGGGTCTTCGTTACATAAGGAGAGTCAAATTCCTTTACCTACCTCTTAATGAATCCAAGCAAGCCCCTAGCTTTGCTAATAATACAGGAAATATGTTCGGAGAACGAAAGTTTAGGATCCAAGCGGACCTCCAGATCATCTACCAGAGTAATTCTTTCCAAAAAACAGTCGTTAAGATTATAAGTGGCAAACAGGGGTGAGATGCGTGAAAAAGTCATCAGTTTGCATTTAGAGCTGTTGAGATGTAAAGCATTAGCATGACACCATGCTTGGAAGTTGTCAAGATCCGATTGTAAATCCGATTGGGATGAACTCTCCCTGTACTGCAAGCAATGTTTAACATCATCAGCGTACATGAGTACTCTGGATTTAGTTAGAACCTGCGGCAAGTCATTGATAAACAAGGTGAAAAGCAGTTGTCCAAGGTGGCTACCCTGTGGGACGCTAGGTGTGACCCTGACGCTGTTGGATAGAACGTTTTTAAACAGAACCTTTTGAGTCCTATCACTTAGATAGCTCGAAATCCACTTTAGAAGATCACTAGGAAACACCATACAATCAAGTTTCCTAACCAGAAGAGAATGATTGACCGAGTCAAAAGCTTTACTGAAGTCCGTGTAAATAACATCGGTTTGAAAGTTACGTTGGAAGCCCCTAATAAAAAATGAGGTAAGATTCAAAAGATTAGTCGTGGTTGATCTTCGCCTCATAAAACCATGCTGACATGGAGAGATGACGGATCTGCATAAGTGTTGCAAGTGAGGAGTAATTACATTTTTGAAAAGTTTGGGAATTGCCGATAACTTAGAGATTCCTCTATAGTTACTGGCATCCGATTTGCTACCTTTTTGTGGAGAGGAATAACAAATGATTTCCTCCAAATAAGGGGAAATTCTGATGATTTTAAAGATAAGGTAAACAATTTAAGAAGGGGGTTACACAGCGCCTCGGAACAATTCCTAAACAAAGAGCCCGGTATTCCATCGGGACCTGGTGAATAAACTGGCTTAACGCGTTGAAGATCTAGAATAAAAGAGCTTTCATTTAAAATAGGACTGAAAAGTAAGTTCGAACTGGGCATAGCGGAAGAAACTATCTGATCTGAAATAGTAGAGGACGAATATGTAGTTTTAAAAAACTCAGCAAAAATATCGGCTATTGCCTGATCAGAATTTGCTGTATTGTTCCTAAATGAAAGCGAGGAAGGATATAAATTAGGTTTACGTTTAGTGTTAACAAAGTTATAAAACTGTTTTGGGTCCTGCGTGAATGGACCTGACAACGAGTCAAATAATTTTTATAACACGGTGAAGTTAGACCGAGCACTGAGATAAGAGGAAAAAGAAGTTTTTGAGTCAGTGAGTTTATATTTATTATAAAGCCTAGATTTTACATTTTTTAAGCGTGTTAGCTCTTCAACCAAGGAGGTTTATTAGAGACCAACGGATAGGTTACCGGAACACATAAGGAAAAAAATCAGTTCATGGCACTGTAAAAAATATCCACGGCGGTTGCCATGTCAGAGCACATGTAAGGATCGGACCAATTGAATTCAGTTATTAGAGTGTTTAGCCTCTGATAGTCAGATTTTCGGAAACAGCGGACTTTGGTTATTCTTCTACTAGATGTAGTTTCTCACACTGTCCCAATATCGATAGTCAGTTCGAATGTTAGATGGTAAGAATCTTCAGGCTGCGTCATTGGAGGAACTCTGATTAGGTTTACGCCTGCAGGATTTGAAACAAAGCACAGATCAAGTAAGCGGTTTAAAGAATTAAATACATAGTTAACTTGTGATAGGGTTAAATCAAGCAAGCCGTTAATGAATTCATGCTGTGCCGTAGTCTGAACGACATTAGACACGCCATCAATAGACCAATGAGCCCCCGGTATATTGAAGTCACCCAGAGTCAATAATTGGAACCTGTCAAAAGGCCTTCTGGAAAATGCCTGAATTGCCGAAAGGTGTTTCCATTCTGAAGATGGAGGAATGTAAGAGCAGGTTACATAAACAATGGTACCCGTGAAAGATAATTTAACGCAAATGAATTCAATGTCCAAAAAATCATCAGATACAACCTGTTCAGATATAAGGCCGGGGTCAACGGCAATTAAAACTCCGCCACCACGCTGAGAAAGACGGTCTAATCTGAAAATTGTGTACTAATTATTTAGTTGTTTGTGCCGGCTGGCGGTGCCTTCGTGGTAGGGGTAGAGCCGGTTGGTAGAATATCCGTGGGGGGCCGGCCGCAGGTTGCTGCCGCTGGTTGGGTATTGGTGACCACCGAGGATGGCAGCCACTGAAGAGTCGGGTGGTCGCGTCGACTTCCTTCCTTCTTCCGAAGTTTACGGTGGGAGATACTTATCCCCGTTGTTACGGCCCTTAAGGCACGATAACCAAATTCAATAAGTAGAATAAATGTAACGGCTAAAGCCGGAGTCTTATAATCGAGCTAGTGCTCTTTATTTCAAATCCAAATTAAAACTAAAACTTAAGAATTAACAAAAGCTCATGCATAGCCGGTAGCCCGTGGCAGACCGCTGACCTTGCACATTTTGAGATCGCTGTCAGCCAATGAAAAGCCACGGCTCGGAATGGTACAATGTGCTGGCTCAGCCTAGGGTCAATAGGGTGGACCCAGTTTAGGGTGGACCATGCATGAGAGAAAAGTGTAATAATAATAATAATAAAAAATGATTTCTATTAATAAGGGGAATAAGAATTGGCCTGCTCAGCCTAAGCTGGGAGTTGGTTGTTAACTACTTCCCCCTTAAATTGGACGCCGTCCTCGGTGACAGCCAATTCGTCGATGAACTTTTGTAGCTGGGCTGCCTCTCGCTTGCGCCTGCAGTGTTGTTGGAGTAGGACCAAGCCGCATAGTGTGAGGCTGACTGCGACTCCTGCGGCGAACCAAATCCTCGGGGAACCTCCAGCCGACACGTCATCTCTGAGCTCCTGCATTAAACGCAGGTTATGCTCGTTCATCCGCTGTAACATTGGCAGACTCAGTATGTGATCGTGTCCCGTGATGTTATTTAAGGGGGAGGCCGCAATACCCGGGCTCTTATTCACGGAGTAGTTGAGGTTCAAATACACGGAGTCTTTGATCACCGCCTTTCTCTCGAAGGTGATGAGGTGGGTCCCAACTATGGTTGTTGTGGGACCGTCATCTATGGTACTCCTCGTTAGTTTCTCGTTGAACTGGAGTGGGCGGATGTTGTCCAAAATAAGGCCGGCTGTCGGTTGGGGGGTTGTCGGTGGCCGCTGAGTTGGGCTGGAATACTGGTGGTGGCTGCTGGAAAAATCCCAGGTGAGCGGGCGCAAGCGTTAGTGCAAGCTCCAGCGCAGCGCTCGCTTTCACACTGCCGCTCAAAACTAAGCGCCCATGTGGCGCGAACATTCTCCCCCCCCCCTTGCGTAAGCAAAGCAGGATCACTCCTCCTTGCAGACTCCGGATACGGTCCACCCAAAAACGGTGCTCTGTGCGACGGGCAGTCCATCTTCCAATTTCAGGAACCCCGGTTGGATCAGCTTGGGGAACAAGTCTGACCCCAACGCGAGGGAAATGGTCGACGGGCGATGGAACAGATCATCCGCGAGTCGGATGTCGTTGAACTTAGCCCGGATGGTGTCGCTCAGAGCCCGTACGGGCGTTCGAATCTTCAGGCTGGGATCAAGCCTTAAGACGACATCGATCCGGAAGTCGCCGGTGCGGGATTGAAGGGTCGCCGTACAGACCTCGTCGTCTCCTACCCGCGTGGTAGGTAGCCGGTATGCGGTCGCCAGCGAACGGTCAATGCTGCTAACCGCCATGCATGGGTCGATCATGGCCCCCATCTCGAAGGTCGCCGTTCCTGTGTCCAGTAAGACGCAGGCTGTCGGGAGGAAG
>VNJQ01002945.1:0-10806 GCA_008042515.1 Drosophila truncata | reverse complement strand
GGCCGAATCGGACGACTATATTATATAGCTGCCATAGGAACGATCGGAAAATTTTTCGAAAAAAAATTATAAGTTTGTCAGTTTTAAAAATATTTTCACCAAAATTGATATTTGGCCATTTATTACACAAGCCGACAAAAATTGACCTTTTTTTTACGGACAATAAAGCCTGCAGATTGTGAATGATCTCGGTCTGTATATTGCTAGTTCGAAACCCAAAAGTTTCCATCACGTACCAATTTTGAGGAAATCGCGTTCACCGTACCAAAAAGGGCCTATTTTGGCACTTTTCAAACGCTAATAAAACAGAAATTGAGCATATACCAAAATTGGGCTTGAATGTAAGCCTAATCTTTCCCCTTTAAAATATAAGATGAATCCTTAATGTGGGACGTCAGGTTCAGCTGCTATATCGCTTTTTCTGAACTGCTTTTTGACCCATAATTTATCTATGTTGTAAAACAAATTGTAGCTGACTCGGTTGAAACATTTCTAAAAGTCTCGGCTATACTCGGTATGGATACAATTTTGTGTTCGAGCTGTTGTTCAAAACCGGATTTCCAGTTAAGTTACAACTGGGCCACTGATAGCATAAAACTAGTTTTATTATCGTTAACATGTTATACGTTTTATTGTATTTTATAGAATCTTCGATAGCTCTTTTTCTTTGTTTATTAAACGGAACACGATGTTAAAAAGTGAACGCCTCTGTTATAAATTCAAGGCGGTAGCTTTTCTTCGACCTCACATATGAATCTAATTCTACTTTGCAATAATACATACGTGACAAGAAATGAAACTAATTTCGGCTCGCCGAAGTGTATATACCCTTGCAGATTGCAATTGAACTATAAAATTAAAAACGAAATTCAAAAATAAAAATCGGCCGAATCTGAAATTTGATGAAAATGATATGATATGAAATAGCTGATTTGCGGTTTTGTCTTTTATTTCTCTGATTGTTCCAATACAGTTACAGAATACAGTCGTCCAATTTTCATGAAATTTAAATCGAAATTCTAGAATAATATTAAATGACCAAATCTCAAGTTTGATTAAAATATGTTGAGAAACATCAAAGTTATGATTTTTTCTATTATTTTCCTTATTGTTCCTAAGGCAGCTATAGGATATAGTTGTCCGATTTTCAATAAATTTAAATCGAAATTCTGGAATAATATCAAAATTGGTAACAATATATTGAAAACTGACAAAGTTATATTTTTTTTTCGAAAAAGTTACCGATCGTTCCTATGGCAGCTATATGATATAGTCGTCCGATCCGTTCCGACATATGTGTGAGTGAGAGTATATAGAAGACTAACTGCAAAGTTTCATTCAGATAGCTTAAAAACTGAGGAACTAGTTTGCGTAGAAACGGACATTCAGACGGACAGACGGAAATGACTAGATCGACTCGGCTGTTGATGCTGATCAAGAATATATATATTTATAGGGTCAGAGATGTCTCCTTCACTGCTTTGCAAACTTCTGACTGAAATTATAATACCCTGCAAGGGTATAAAAATTACAACTTCATTGTTTTCCTATATATTTTTATTTACTTTGAAATACGACCATAATTCATTATTATCTATATTATACCCTTGCATTATGACCAGAAAAATTCCGGAGTTTGTTAATAAAATAAACAATTTTAATCCAGATCAATTATTTCTTGTCACATTCTAAATAGGCGCATTCTAAATCGATACACATATACCATTTTTTTTTCAATCATCGAAACATGATTTAAAGGCTCTGCATGAAATCTTCTTTAGTTTCCTCTGCGATTTGTCTCTTCCGGACTTAATCAGGTCGCAACTATTTCCACGAAGTGTTAACTTCAAATTTTGAGACAGTAAGAAGTCACAAGAGTCACTAAAAACGGTGGTTGCATATATAATATTAAACAAGTTATTTACTATAAAACGGTTCGCATTGATGGTACTTAAAAAATTGTTTGCTATTTTTGAACTAGTCAAGAAGTGACGCGTCTCGTACCCAAATTTTCAATCAAAATCAATCTACACACAGTGACAAAAAAAGCACCACCCTAAAAATTCAATAACTAGTAAGTTATATTGCTTGGCGTTTCTGCAAATGTTCTCTAAATTGTCGCATTCTTTTTTTACTGGTTAATGGAACATTTTTTTATAAAAGTCTAAATTTCTATTTTATCTCTATTTATTTTTTAGAAAAATTTTATCTTTATATTTTTCCTGTGTTGTCCATTCCTAGAATCGTTAAAAAAAATAACAATTTAAAACGGAACTGCGCTTAGCAGTGAGGCAATAAGGAATTAGGCCCTATTATTCAAATGATTCTGTACCTTTCAATAGGGCTCAGCGAGTAATTCCATGAGCTTTTGTCGTTAAAATATTTTAATCTATTAATTTTGACCTTCTAAATAAAAAATAAAAATGTTAAAGGAAGAATCGCGCATTTGGTCCCTCAAATGCCATTATGCCCTTAATGCAGCTAAAATAATGAAAACGACGCTAAAAACAATGGTATAGAATCTGATAGAAAAAGCATTATTTGTGAATATCACTAAGGAATATTTAAACGCTTTATGCAATTCGATGACCCATAGAGGAAAATGTGTATTAAAGCAAAATTGGGTATTACAAAAAAAAGTTAAACTATATTTTGGAAAAAAAACTCATTTCTTGAGTATACGCATTAGTATAATTAATATAAATTTTTTTCTTTAAGTTGTCATAGTTATGAAAAGTCCGTAATATTAATATGGGACTGGAAAAATGTGTTGTTCTAAAAAATAAAAAGCGATAAAATAAAAATTTGTATGCACTTTCCATGTTCCATTAATCAGTAAAAAAAATCAGTGGATATTTAAGGAACATTTGCCGAAACGCCAAGCAATATAACGTACAAGTTAGTGAATTCTTAGGGTGCGGTTTTTTTTTGTCACTGGGTGTATCTGCTTCACAAACAATATTTATCTAAATTGGTATCTCTAAAGCACTTATATGACGATTTTTGAGAATAATATCCTTGATATCCTTGATTCTATCTTCAGGGGAAGACGCCAACAGATGACCAGAAGAAGACATGTTTCGCTACGTTTCCGCACAGGAAATTTTGTTTAAAACACAAATTATTGCTAGCTCAATATTTTTTTCTATGGTAAAATCGCAGAACACTACCGAGGTCGACTGGTTTTAACCAAAGACGTTTTTTTATATATAAGATTCGTAACGCCATAAGATTTTTTGACACACTTGACACTTTTCTAATATCAAAACCGGGTCTCGATTAGGCTTCAAAAATAAATAAAATGATTCCGAAAACGATAGCTTTTGCTGCCATGCCAGGTGATTTACTTTTTAGTCGTTCTTGAGTCTGAAATCGGACGTTTTGTCCGCCTAAAACCCGCAAAACTATCATTTGTAATATTATAAAAGAAGTTTTTGTCTGCTGGGTATTCTCATAAATCGTAATTGTTGTTATTGTGTTTACTCATACAAGCAAGCGCATTCTATTTTTAGATTTTTACTCTCTCAACTTTATGAGAGCGGAGAGGGAGCGATGTCGTAGCCATCAAAAAAAAAGACACATATTGCAAAACAATTGTATGCTCGTAACGCATCTTACTACTATAAAATGGTTTTTTTATAACAGCTTCTGAAAATAAACTAGCGGTTAGAATGCACTCATTATTGGCATAGTAATAACAGATAGTAAAACCAACCTAAGAAAAAATAAACCTCTTAAAAATTTTCATTACGGTTAATTGTAATTTTTTTTAATTTTTTAAAAATTGTGAATTGTTTTTTTTTAAATGCCTAATATGTTAAGAATGTTGTGTAAAAGTTTTCATCGATCATATAACAAATGACGAAGTTAGACTAAGTTCACGACATGCATTTTGCTAATCGGTGTACACGATAACATAAAATTTACAGGCCCGATCGATAACATTTTGCACAAATATAGTTCAACTAATTCTACAGGTACTCTGAAAGCCTTTTTTAATTTTTATTTTTTTATATTTTTATTTAACAATTTCACTTAAAAAAAAATATTTCAAAATTTTTTTAATCGGGGGACTTTGTAGGCAGTTATGACGTACACCGTAAACCAACTTTTTTGAAGGCGGCTCCGTAGATTCTTCCTAATTCCTAAATCTGTTAATGCTTCTTAACAAAAAAATACGTAAAAAAATGCTGAAATATTGTTTTAGTTTATGGTTTTTAAATTATTACGCTATATTTATCCGTTTCACCACAAAAACTTTCGAAAAGTGACCCATTTTGCACAAAATTAAAAATCGGAAAACTACATCCTATATCTGCTAATTAATCAGGAAAATAATCTTAACTGTTTCTGAACATATTTTTATTAAATTTGAGATTTTGCCACTTATTATTAATTCGATTTAAATTTTATAAAAATCGGACGACTATATCCTATACCTAACATGGGAACAATCAGGGAAATAATAGAAAACAAGAAAAAAAGCTAAATTTAGCTCCCCGAAGTTTATATAACCTTGCAGATAGCAATTGAACTATAAAATTAAAATCAAAATCCTGAAATAATAATAAGTGGCCAAATTCCAAATTTTATGAAAATATGTTGAGAAATATAGAAGTTGTGATTTTTATACCCTTGCAGGGTCATATAATTTCAGTCAGAGGTTTGCAACGCAGTAAAGGAGACATTTTCGACTATATAAAGTATACATATACATATACTCTTGATCACGATCAACAGCAGAGTCGATCTAGACATGTTCGTCTCTCCGATTATATGCAAACTAGTCCCTCAGTTTTAAAGCTACTTTGCAGTTAGTCTTCTATATACTCTCACTCCTACATAAGTCGGAACGGGCCGGATCGGGCTGCCATAGGAACAATTCAAAAATTTTCGAACAAAAATTATTACTGTCAGTTTTCTACATATAATAAACTAATTTGATATTTGAGCATATTTTACTATGTCAGAACCGAACCGAAGTTAGCACCCTTTCTTGTTATTTCATAATTTTGGTTTTAATTTTTTGCAAATTATATAAATCTAAAACTTTAAAGTAAAATTTAATTAACTTAATAGTTTCATTAATTGTAAATATAATATATATATAAATTTATTATGTAACATATTTCAACCATGAAATATAATTACATGTCGTGTTATATTATATTTAATCAAAGTCTATATTTTTTATCATATATAAATGTTGGTTAAATCTTCTGCAATATATATTTTTATACTTATGTATGAAAATTTATAATTTTTGTATACTTATGTATGATTTACCATGTATTATCCGAAAATAAATTAAATTATAATAGTTTTATCGGAAATACAAGAAAGGAAGCTAACTTCGGCTTACCGAAGTTTATATACCCTTGCAGATAAAAATTGAGCTATGTAATTAAAAACGAAATTCTAAGATAATTGTGAATGGCAGAATCTCAAATTTGTTGAGAAACAACCAAGTTATGATTTTTTCTGTTATTTCCCTGATGTTCCTATGGCAGCTATAGGATATAGTCGTCCGACTTTAATGAAATTTAAATTGAAATTCTGGAATAATATTAAGTGTCGAAACTTCAAGTTTGATGAAAATATGTTAAGAAACAGCGAAGGTATGATTTTGTTCTATTATTTTCCTGATTGTTCCTATGACAGCTATAAGACATAGCCGAGTGTCATAAAATTTAAATCAAAATTCTGGAATAATATTATATTAAGTGACCAAAACTGGCAAAGTTAAATTTTTTTTAAACATGTTTTCGATCGTTCCTATGGCAGCTATATACTTTATAGGGTCGGAAATGTCTCATTCACTGCGTTGCAAACATATGACTGAAATTATAATACCCTGCAAGGGTATAATAAAAGGAAATTAACAATCCAATGATGCGCAGAAAAAAAACCAAGCGAAAGGCTATTACGATGGGCTGTGGGAGCTATCTAGACTTCCGTCTTTTATAAGCGCCTTATAATTATTTTCATGCTTTATAAGCTACTACCAGCGACGGTACCTACCTTTTGCACTACCTCTTCGTATCGTTTTAGATCTTCGGATAAGTCGCCACCCAGTTGTACTGTTTCGGACTTTAAGTCGTCGCTTAAGCTTTTCTCAAAGTATGAGCAGTCATCGTCATCACAGCTCGACAAGCTGCAGCAACAGCTGGTAGACTTTCCTGGCGAAAGCTCATTATATTCATTATTCCTGAAAACACCTCCGACGGCGTTGCAACAATCCTTCACTAGGCAGCTTAAGGAAGACGTTAAATACTGATGTCCATAACATTCACAGAAATTATTTTCTGAGCCACACAGAGAATTATTATCCAGACAGGATTCTTCACAGTTGGATGATATCGTGGATGCGTTAGATGACAACACAATAGGATCGGATCTAGGAGAGTTAATGAATTCATTGTAGCCCTTGCTATAAGACGTCTCCCTGACCCAAGGGCCGCTGTACTTGGATTCCTCTGCGCTTACTTTCATATTAATTAGCTTGCGTTCTTTTTCAATGTTACACTGCTTTATATTTTCTGTAGCGGCTTGTATTAGTTCATTAGTCGTTATCTTGGTTAGATTCTTCTTGGGAAAATTCTGTAAGTCGTTTGGGTCACCACCAAATGCTTTTATCTGACTTGTAAGATTTTCTCTCGGCTTAACTGGAGCGTGTCTCTCCGGATTTTTTCCATTAGTTTCCTCGACTTTATGAGAAAGATTAGATTGCTTATTCGGATTTTGGCTATTGCAATTATCGGAAGAAGCACCAGAATCAGAACAGCTTTTTGGATTTGCTCTATGGTGTTGATCATCTGGTACGGCGTAATCATAACTTTTATCGTAATAATTTCTCAGAGAATTATGATGTGGGCTGAACTGTTCTTTTTTATCCACCATGCGGTTAATGATATGCAGTGTCTCTCTTTTTTTGCGAATGTGAACTCTCTCTAGCTTGTTTTTTTTTTTATAGCCAGAGTTATTTTCTTGCCCCTCGTTCAAATATATCCATGGATTTGTATACTGTTGTGTTTTCCAGCTTCGAAGAGCAGGACTCAGAAGTGTATTACTCACTTCTGTGCTTTCGATCCTCGCGATTCGGTCGGAACGTGATTTTATTCCGTTGGCCTCAAGCAAAAAGTCGCAATGAGAGCTTCCATGTTTCCAAATATGTAAATTATTACCGTCACAAATATTTGCCTTGGTACAAGAACAATCATTCACATTTGGCTCCTGAAGCAAGGCACTGCTTTTTTGAGTTGACCAGGAATTGATTCTTAATTGTGGTTGGGAGGCCAAAAGACTTTTTGAGTTACTCAGCAATATATGAGAACAGGTTTTGTATATGGGTCCGATATGTGCTGGACTTCTAAACTGCCTGCATATACTCTCAAAACTAGAGGGGTTCTTCAGTAGGCCAGACTGTGGAGTCTCGTTTGACCTGTTTATTATAGCCTCCTTGCACTGATGCACATAATTAATCTTAAGCAGCTTCATTTTTGGTATATCAGGACTGTAATTTACAGATTTTCTTGAGTCTAAACTGCTATCTTGGCCGCCCATCTCGCTGGACTTTTGCTTAAGGGCCAGCGGTAACTTGGAGACGGGAATATTGGAGTTCAGCATAATTCACGTTTAATTAAAACAACAATGCAACATTTTTTCCTATATTCTCTTAGCATTTTTTTCCATTTACCGGTTTATTTTACTTTATAGTTTGAAATTTGAATTAATTTATAAATGTGTTTTTGCTAAAAGTATAAATGCCATCAAACATAAGTATATTTGTGTAATGTTTCAGCTTATTTAACTTTAAATAATTTTCCGTCGGCTGCGTTGTTCCTATACAAACGAATAGAAAGCACTGCCTCGGCTGTTTTACCACGAAGCTAGCAACCAGTTTTGACCTTCAACAAGTTTGATGCAACTTGTTTGATATTATTTTGCTTTAGCACGCCGGTTTGAAACCTACAGTGAACCGTTTAATGACCGTAATCTCTTCTATTGTTGCGCTTTCTCCTTGCAAATTGTGTTTATCATGCTCTTATTCTAAGAAGCCGGTATTAATGCCTTAATACCCACATATGTATTTGTATACCCTTGCCGAGAGTATATCACTTTGGCAAGAAGCTTGCAGCGTAATTAAGAATACATATGTATGTACATTCCCCTATGCTTAAGTATTTAAGTCGAAACTGACCGCATCGAGAGAATATATCAAATAGCTGTCATTGGGGTGATCAGTTAAGTTATCAGAGTAAGCTGGCAATACCTTTATATTTTATGTACATACATTTTACATTATTTTTTACATCACCAGTAATATAGTATTTACATCTTGAGAAAGGTTGGGTGAAATTACAAACTGCATGACTTTCTTTTTTATTGTCAGATATTTAACATTTGTCATTTTGATGCTTATTAGAACTATCAAAGCCATGAAACATATTAACTGTGTATTTGTTTACAGCCTTAACAATTTAAATTAATTAATTAATTATTTATTATAATGTTAATGTAAAACAAAATAGCGTAAGTCAGAAATTTGTCTTATTTTTTAGCAAACAAAGTCTTAAGATTAAAAACACAAAATTTATTTATATAAATGATAATTTTTTTATTTAATATTGAACATATGCCATATACATTACTGCGATATAAACGAACGAAAAAAATAAGATAAAATAAGTAAGTAAGCTGCATTCGAGTTTATTTGAATATCCGAAACCGCTTTTCAGTGGTATGGCCAGCCCAAATGACCTTAAGCGAACATCTTCCCAAGACGTGGATATAGTAGAACTACAAAATAAAATGTTTTGGATTGCCCAGTTAGACTAAACCCATTGCCCATTGTTTGACTAAACGTCTACGCAAAGTTTGAACGCATGGGGATAGAAGACTCTAGAGTGTGAGGTTAAAAGAATTTTACTACGTACCACGTAGTCACGATAACCACCGGGAGCGAGAGTAAGGCAACTACTACATTGACACACAGAAATAAAAATCAGCTTACGATTTTTCGATCGTAAAAGCGGTATATAAATAAAAAAGTAGAGGAAGCGTACTTCGGGGCGCCGTAGTTTGTATACCCTTGCGGATTGCAATTGAATCATTTATTGATATAAAGCTTTTACCATCGAAAAATCTTACGCCAAAGTTTGTATACCTTTGCAAATTACAATTGAATCATTTAGAATAAATGCAATATAAATTATACATATTTATTTAAAAAAACTCCGAAGTAATGCATTCAGTTATTACATCCACCTTACAGTTTCTGCGAACAATTGCAATGGCCAAAGCGCTGTAGGTACTTGTGGCCGTATAAAAAGTAGATAGAGACAAAAGACGACCTTACCAGAAAGTTCAATTGAAAGTGAAACTTGGTAGAAACAATGAAACGGAAAAACGGCTTTTCATTTAGGAAATTTTCAGAAACGCGAAAAGAGAAATTATTGCTAAAATATTTAAAAATAATAATTGTGTACATATTAAAATATGTATGTGTCTGCAATGGAAATCCATAATAAGAATCATATACCCCTGCAGTGCCACTCATCATTTGCCTGTTGGATCCTCAGTTTCTTCATTGCCGCGTACAAGTTTTTGACACGTCTGAAGCTGCAGGTCTTTCAGGGAATTTACACACATTTGTTATCTGTAAATTAAATGCATATGTTAGAATCTAATTGAAAATTCAAGTATTTTGCACATAGAAATATACACACCAGTTTTAACTGAAAAGAAACTCCGCCAATCTAGGAAATTTAGCACTCAAACCGTATATGTTGAAGTTGTGTCCATGCATTCTGCAAAGGAATTTATTAATCGAATAAAAATTCCTTTACTTACCCTATAATATTTAAAATTTTTACGCAGCTTTAACTACATAATATGCAAAACACTTGTGAATAAAACAGAAGTCTTTTCAAAGTTTAAAGAGAATTAGGAGAAACAAGAAAGGAAGCTAACTTCGGCTTACCGAAGTTTATATACCTTTGCAGATTACAAATGAGCTATGTAATTAAAAACGAAATTCTAAGATAACTTTAAATGGCCTAATCTCAAATTTGATGAAAATATGTTGAGAAAAAACCGACTTATTATTTTTTCTATTATTTCGCTGATGTTCCTATGGAAGCTATAGAATTTAGTCGTCCGAATTTCATGAAATTTAAATCAAAACTCTGGAATAATATTAGGTGGCCAAATCTAAAGTTTGATGAAAATATGTTGAGAAACAGCGAAGTTATGATTTTTTCTATTATTTCCCTGATTGTTCCTATGGCAGCTATAGGTTATAGACGTTAGATTTTCATGAAATTTAAACCAAAATTCTGGAATAATATTAAGTGGTCAAATCCAAAGTGTGATGAAAATATGTTGAGAAACAGCGAAGTTATAGTTTTTTTTTTTCAAAAATTTTGCCGATTGTTCCTACTGTTCCCGATTTTTCCTATGGCAGCTATAAGATATAGTCGTCCGATTTTCATGAAATTTAATACGAAATTCTAAATCAATAATAAATGGCCAAATATAAAATTTTTTTTCGAAAATTTTGACGATCGTTCCTATGGCAGCTATATGATATAGTCGTCCGATCCGGCCCGTTCCGACTTATGTAGGAGTGAAAGCATATAGAAGACAACCTGCAAAGTTTCATTCAAATAGCTTCAAAACTGAGGGACTAGTTTGCGTATAATCGGACAGAAGGACAGACGGACGGACAGACGGACAGACGGACAGACGGACAGACGGACATGGCTAGATCGACTCGGCTGTTGATCCTGATCAAGAATATATATA